>CAUYQG010016631.1:0-16295 GCA_963574415.1 Tarsius wallacei
AAAGTCCACCAGGATTGGCACAACATCATCCTCTGGTTGTGGTGAGTCTATTGGTATCAGCTACCCTGGTCCAAGTATGTCAGCACCCTTTGAGTTTGCAGGCATGAAGGGGAATTGCTCCTCATATCAAAAGACTTTTAATAGCTAATATACTGACACCATGCCAATCAGCATGAAACACCCCTTTCTTGCCGATACAGAAACTGGGAACCTGTGACTACCGACCATTCTGGGACTTGAGAGAGGTCAATAAGCGTGTTGAAACTATCCATCCTACTGTTCCCAACCCTTATACATCACTCAGCTTATTTCCTCCTCAACACCAGGTTTACACTGTTTTGGACCTGAAAGATGCATTTTTCTCCATTCTCTTGTCCCCTGTCAGTCAACCCACTTTGCCTTTGAATGGACAGACCCCAACTCAGGGGATACCAGTCAGCTGACTTGGATCTGGTTGCCACAGGAGTTCAAAAACTTCCCAACTCTTTTCAGGGAAGCCTTGTAACAGGACTTATCAGGGTTCCATGACTTACACCCTGAATGTACTTTACTCCAGTATGTAGATGATCTCTTGCTTGCAGTGGCAGATTTGGACACTTGCTTAAAAGGCATCAAGGTTTTGTTGCAGCTTCTCCAGGACCGGGCTACCATTTATTGGCTAATAAGGCACAACTCTCCTAAGCCGAGGTCTCCTATTTAGGATATCAGCTGAAAAAGGGTAAGCGAACCCTAACCACAGCCCGGAAGGAAGTCATCCTTCAAATCCCCACCCCTCAAAAAAACAGGTATGAGAATTCCTGGAGGTGGTGGGATATTGTTGGTTATGGATCCCGGGATTTGCTGAGATTGCCAAGCCCCTATATTCAGCCACAGCAGGGAATCAACCTCTGACATGGACTGTCACTGAGAAACAGGTGTTCCAGCAGTTAAAGTTGGCTCTTACCCAAGCCCCAGCTTTAGCCCTCCCGTATGTTACAAAGTCTTTCAACTTGTTTATTCATGAACAGCGGGGAATTGCAAAGGGGGTTCTTACCCAGACCTTATGATTCTGGTGGCAGCCAGTGGCTTATTTGTCCAAAGGTTGGATCCAGTGGCCTCTGGATGGCCATCCTGTCTTTGAGCCATTGCCACTACAGCTATACTGGTTAGGGAAGCAGATAAACTGACTTTCAGTCAAAAACTGGCCTTGACAGTTCCCCACACTGTAGAGACTCTGCTCCCAGGAGCGGCTGGATGTCAAATGCTTGTATTACTCAATATCAAAGCCTACGACTTGACTAACCTAGATTAATTTTTTCCCCTACTCAGAACCTTAATCCAGTCACTCTGATGCCCAATGATAATCCAGAGATGCCAGTTCACAATTGTGAAGACATGTTGGATGTCTCTCAAGCCAGTCATTCCAATCTTTGGGACACTCCCCTAGACCAGGCTGATGTTAACCTGTTCACGGATGGCAGCAGTCTGATAATAAAGGGAGTCAGGCCAGGCTTGGTGGCTCAGCCTGTAATCCTGCGCTTTGGGAGGCCGAGGTGAGTGAATTGCCTGAACTCGTGGGTTCGAGACCCACCTGGGCAACTTGGCGAGACCTCATTTCTACAATAAATCAAAAATTAGCCGGGCGTGGTAGTGCGCACCTGTAGTTCCAGCTACTTGGAAGGCTGAGGCGGAAGGATCGCTGGAGCCCAGCAGGTCAAGACTGCGGTGGCCAGGAGTGGCCACTGCACTCCAGTCTGGGTGACAGAGTGAGACTCCAACTCAAAAAATAAATAAATAAATAAATAAATAAACAAACAAAAATAAAGGGAGTCTGCAAGGCTGGTGTGGCAGTAACTACGGCTCACGATGGAATATGGCCATAGTCATTGCCCAATGGTACATCTGCCCAAAAGGTTGAGCTAATTGCTTTAACCCAAGCCCTGCACTGGGGAATAGGAAAATAGGTAAATACCTTTACAGACAGCAGGTATGCTTTTGCTGCTCTCCATGTCCATGCCATGATCTATAAGGAACGAGGACTTCTTACCATGGTGGGTAAAATGATAAAAAACAAGGAGGAAATTTTAGCCCTTCTAGAGGCCATATGGCTCCCCAAAGAGGTAGCTGTCATTCATTGCAGGGGACACCAAAAATCAGACACTCCTGAGGCAACAGGAAATTGCCTAGCTGATCAGGCAGCTCGTAAGGCAGTGGAGCTCCCAGTCGAGCCCCTCACTATCCTGCTGGCTAAAACTTTTCCAGCCCCCTCGCTTCCAAAACAGCCCAAGAGGAAGAGAAGCACACTGAGCTAGTGGGAGCACGTAGGAAATTTCAAGATAGTGGGTAACTAAGGATCCCAAAATCATCTTCCCAGCCACCCTTGGGCAAACTCTGGTAGGTCAACTTCATTCTACTACCCACTTAGGAGGTACTATGTTAGCTGAAATGCTGAACCAGTACTACTACATTCAAGATTCAAGAAGCCTCACTGCCACAGTCACTGAAACATGTCCTTCTTGTGCACAAGTAAATGCAAAACAAGGACCAAAACCACCAAATGGTATCAGGGCCTGGGGACTGAGCCCCAAAGAAGCATGGGAAGTGGACCTTACTGAGGTATAACCCCTTCATGCAGGTTACACATATTTACTGGTTTTTGTGGACATTTTGGGGGGATGGGCGGAAGCTATTGCCATAAAAAATGAGACCGCACAGATGATCACAAAATACTTATTAAATGAAATCATTACAAGGTTTGGGCTCCCTCTCTTCATTGGCTCTGATGACGGTCCTGCCTTTACCTCATCCATAGCACAGATGATTAGCAAAGCGCTAAATATAAATGGGAAGTTACATTGTGCCACCTGACTACAAAGCTCTGGACAGGTAGAACACATGAATCAAACCTTAAAAACTACTTAACCAAATTAGTAATAGAAACCAGTGAAAAATGGAAAAGCCTTTTACCTTTGTTTCTCCTCTGAGTCTGATGCACCCCTTACAAGGAAGTGTTCACCCCACAGGAAATCATATTTGGAAGACTCTCTCCCTTACTACCTATTCTTGAAGAAATTACTAATCAGTCTCTCTTAAAGTATTTCCAGTCTCTCCAACAGGTCCAGGCTGCCGTCCACTCCAACATCTGTGCCATTTTACCAACTCCCTCCTCCACCCTGTGTCATCCCTTCCAGCCTGGGGATCTGGTCTACATCAAAAAGTTCCAGAGAGAGGGATTAACTCCTGCATGGAAAGGACCCTTCATCGTCATCCTCACCACTCCTACAGCACTCAAAGTTGATGGAATACCAACTTGGATTCACCACTCCCACATCAAAAAGGCCAAGGACAACAGCTACACCTATATCCGACCCTCTCAAGCTAAGACTTCCTCACTCTGGTGTTGTCTCATAGCCTGTATTCTCCCTAACAGGAATACTAGACATATTGTTTATTCCTTCTCCCTAACTTCCTTTATATCAGGAGAGGTCCTAGCTAACCAAACCTGGACATATAAACAGGGACCGCCTGTGTTATTCAAAGTTGAACTATTCGACTTACTGTCCATATCAGGTGCTGATAAGGGGCAAGCCTTCTGGGATGACCCTGTTGCCCTTACCGAAAAAGGGACTCCCTATATCCCTTTACAGCAAATAGACTTTTATCTTTGCCCTGGAAGTCTCACTGACCAACAATGTGATCAGGCTGATCACTTCTTCTGCCCATACTGGAAATGTGTCCCTATTGCTACTTACAGTGGGGGTCCTAATGACACCTCCCAAGTCACCCTCTGGTAGGCTTTTAGCCCAGATCCAACTCAGGTGCCTGTATACATAAAAATTATCGATCCCCTCCACTATTCTTGGGGTACAGGCTTCACCTGGGGTATACAAGCTTATGTGACTGGCTATGACCAAGGTGCCCTGTTTACCATTCAATGACATGCATTTTCCTACAAAGTCCTGACCAGGCCTATAGGGTCATTGGCGGAACTAGGAGATCCTTTGTTCATTTATCACCAACCTCCACCCCCCATAGATGATAGTACTACCCCAGGCTCATCTATGCAACACCCAAAACCAGCTCAACAGTCCCCCAGCCTTTTGCCAATGCTAATGAACATACATTGACTGCTCAATGTCACTCTGCCTTGATTAGCTTCAGATTGCTGACTTTGCTTAAAATTCAGACCTCCTCATTATGTAGGCCTTGGGGTTAAGACCCCTATTATTAGCAACAATAGGAAATGCCGTCTGGAGGTGATTCACATCACAATAGGAGACACAACTGGTAATGCATCTTGTGCCTTAACTTCAAGCTTCAATTTGACTGCATCTCCTTTTTCTGGTATTTGTAATCTATCTCTCACCCTAACCATGTCAGATTCCATGGCTTATATGGCCCCTACCAATTCTTGGTTAACATCCTCTATAGGACTTACAAAATGTATTACTACTGAAAAGTTAAACAATGAACCTGCCTTATGTGTTGCCATCCATGTATTTCCCCAGGTATATGCTTATAGCAGCACTGAGGGAACTCTTCTGTTAAATCCACTCCGCCTTCTGGCCACTCGTGGAAAACGCACCACCCCTTTGCTAGTACCTGCCTTAATAGGCCTCAGTGTGGCTGGAACCATTACTCTCAGCACCACAGCCCTAGCCCATGATGAACTAGGTCCATCCAACCTGGCTCAAGAAATGGATGCAGACAGAAAATCTCCAGTTTGCCGTGGATCAACTCCATGACCAAGTCACATCCTTAACAGAAGTGGTGCTCCAAAATTGCAGAGGTCTAGATTTATTATTCTTGTCTCAAGGAGGGCTCTAGGTAGCACTAGGGGAATCATGCTGTTTTTATGCCAATAAATCAGGAGTCATTAAAGACACCCTCCAAAAGGTTCGAGAAAATTTAGACAGAAGACAAAAAGAAAAAGAAACAACAAATGCTGGTTTCAAACCTTGTTTGATTAGAATCCATGGCTAACTACCTTAATTACAGGTCTGGCCAGCCCTCTGCTTCTCCTTCTCAGTCTACTCATTGGGCCCTGTATATTAAATCAGATAGTCTGGTTTGTTAAGCAATGAATCACGTCTGTAAAACTCATATATATAAGGGCCCATTACAACCCCCTACCCATAATAGATGAGTCAATGCTTTGACTCATGAACAACTAAAAGGAGGGAATGAAATAGCTATTACTGACCTAACCAAGGTGACTCCATTGTATAGTAGTTCTTCCATCTTGTCTCCATGTAACTGCCCTAACCATTCCAGTAAACAGTATACTACATCTTGTTGGCAGAACTCTAGGGACTTTCCAGTCACCAGCTGTGCCCAGGACATAAAGTTAACTGAAACTCCCTAACAGTCAAAAGTTCCCATTTTGATTGCTAAGTTGCTAGTTTATGGTTGGTAAGTTGCTATGTATCCTTGTGGTTTTTGCTTTTATAAACCCCTTGCTTGCTTCATTCAGGGTCAAGAGTTTCTTTCTGGCATTAGTCTACTCTCAACCATTGGCAATAAAGGACTCAATATTTGACTCTCAATGTGTTGGCAACTCCTTACTCGCAGTGCAGCTACAACAGTTCCAGACCTCTTTGTTGATTTTTTTGCCTTGATGATCTATCTAGGGATTTTAGTGGGGTATTTAAGTCCCAGGTTTAATAGTGCTCGAGTCAATATTTTTTTTTAGTTTACTTAGTAGTGGCTTTATAAATGCTGATGCTCCTGTGTTGGGTGCATATAGTTTAGGATAAATAACCTTTTATTATTATATGGTGTCCTTTAATATCTTTTTAAATTTTTGATAGCTTAAAGGTTGTTTTGTCTGATATTAAAATCACAACTCTTGCCTTCTTTGTGATCCATTTGCCTGGAAACTCATTTTCCACTCTCTAACTTTGAGTCTGTGTGTGTCCCTTGTGGTAAGATGAGTTTCCTGTGTGCAGCAAATAATTGAGTCATGGTTTTTTATCCAGTTTGCCATTCTGTGCCTTTTCGGTCATGCATTTAGTCCATTCACATACAGGCCGATTATTGGAATATGATTGTTTATCCCCATCATGAGATTCTTATAAAGTTTTTTCTTTTTTTTCTTTTAGCTTTTGGGTTGATATATGTGTGTGTTTTCAAGTTTGCATTCATGATGTATTCTCTGTTGATCTATGTTCTGCTGTTCTCTTGGGAAGTGCATGGTCATTCTTCTTTTTCTGACTTCTGTGCTTAATACCTTTTTAAGCATCTCCTATAGAACTGGTCTGGAAACTGCATGATCTCTTAGGGGTAGGATGTCTGGAAAGGATTTTAATTCTTCATCACTGATGAAGCAGAGCTTGACTGGGTTGGAAATTCTTGGTTGAAATTGTTTATTCTGGGCTTCCAGCAAGATGGCAATGGCACAGGTGGGACTGAGAATCTCCATGAAAGTGAGTTTCCATAAAGACTCTTGCTCCCCACCCCCACCCCCGCCAGCTGCACCAGTCCAAGTCCTGAAGGACCTTGATCCCATGCACTGCTCAGCTGCCGCAGCCCCGCCACCACCACTGTTCCACTCCAGGTGGCCCTGGGCTCCAGACCACGTGGAGCTCCAGGCCCCCTCCCCAGCTACACCACCCCACCCAGCACCAGACTGCCACCACCCATGGAGGCCCTTGGCTCCCAGCCCTGTGGAGCTTCAGGCTCCCTCCCTGGTTGCAGTACCCCACCCCATCCTTCCCCAAGCCACCGCCACCCACAGAGGCCCTCAGCGCCCACCCTTCAGAGCTCTGGGCTCCCTCCCAGGCTGAAGTGCCCTACCTCACCCCAAGCCACCACCTCCCACAGAAGCCCTCAGCTCCCACCCCTTGGAGCTCTGGACTCCCTCCCTGGTTGAAGCTCCCTGCCCTGCCCCAAGCCACCGCAGCCTGCGCTGCCTCAGCTCCTGCCCCTCAGAGCTCTGGGCTCCCTCCCTGGCTGTAGCACCCTGTCCCACCCCTCCCAAAGCCACTGACACCACCCACGGAGGCCCTTGGCACCTGCCTCTCAGAGCTCCAGGCTTCCTCCCCAACCCCACCCTGCCTCAAGACCCTACTGCCCAGGGAGGCCCACCACTCCCTTCCTGTGGAGCTTCAGGCTCCCTTGTCAGCTGCACCACCCCGCCCCAGCCACCCTGCACTATGCTGACCAGCAACACCTGGTAGTCTTGCACTTCACCTCCCCCAACTCACCCCTGGCCATAGTGGGACCAGAGAACAGCTAAAGCTCCAAGACCAGGCAGAGATCTGCATTGCCCCATGAGCTCTGCCCAGCTCTGCACAGCCTCCAGCTTGGGACCTAAGAACAAAGAAAGAAAAAGAGGCCAAAGCCACATGTGACATGCCAACCTGCAGAACCCGGCTGTCTCACACTCTCCCTCCCCCAGCTGGACCCGGCTGTAGTAGAACCAGAGATCATCTGGAGCCCTGTGACCAGGCAGAGACCTGCATGCCTTGTCTACCTCCCCCCAGCTCTGCCCATTCTCCAACTTGGGATCTAAGACCTCATGTTTGTGTAGGGGAATAGTACATCATAAGGAGGTTGGTCAGCTTGTGTCTCATTATGATTGTGTGTTCTAATTTTGTTTTTTGTTTTTGTTTTTTTGGTGGTGGTGGTGGTTTTTTGTTTGTTTTTATTTTTTTCTCTTACTTTTATCAGTCTTCAGATCTATTTTCATTTGTTAGTGGATACCTTTGTCTGTTTTCCTTCTTACTCTTCTCTCTCTACCTTCTGCTTCCCCCTCCTTGTTCTATTTCTTTCCTTTTTCTTACCTCGTTTTACTTTCAGGGAGCAAACCTATACTCTGACTGCATGGACAGATTACAAGACAGTGGAAAGTGGGTTCCAGCATATCCATACACCTGTTGGTAGACACTGGGATCTGCAGATAGATTTTGAATCACAGCTCCCCCCTCAAATAAATCTCAAAACTGTAAAAGGTATAGCCCCCAACCTACAGTCCAGCTTCAGAATTGAACAAAGCCAGAGAATTCACACAAGGAAGAATAGGAGATTGAGCAAAGAGAAGTAAAAGCAACTCTTCCACCCCCGAACAACAGATTTAAAGAAGACAGGGGGGAAAGGAATAATTGGAGAGGAAAATCTACATAAATAAGAAAAACCAAAAAGAATATAGATCTCATACAGACCCCTAGGAGATCAGATAATGAGAAAACAGACTTTGGAATGCAAACAATGAAGGGCCCCCCAGAATGATTTGTCACATACTACAAACCCAGACATCAAGACATTAATAGAGAGAATAAAAAGAATTGAGGAGAGACAAGAGAAAAATTGGAAGGAGTTGATAACAGATAACAGCAGTAAAGAACACTGTGATTGAAATAAATGACAAACAAATAAGCATGGAAAGCAGAATTAGCCAAGCAGAAGACAGAATCTCAGAACTTGAAAACCAAAATATAGAACTAAACCAAACTGTCAAAAACATAGAAAAGAAGCTTAAAAAGACAGAACAAAACCTTCAAAGGATGAGTGATTACTTCAACAGAATGAACCTAAGAGTAATTGGACTTCCTGAGGCAGAAACAGAGACAGAGACCACCCTGGAACAAACATTCCACAAAATTATTCAAGAAAACTTCCCTCACCTCATCAGTGATGTGAAAATTCAAATACAAGAGATTCAGAGAACCCCTGCAAGACAACAAATAAGAAGACCAACTCCTATGCACATAATAATTCACCTGAACAAATAAAAGAAAAAGTCCTAAAAGCAGCAAGAGAAAAAGGTCAGACTACCTACCAAGGAAGACCAATCAGAATAGCAGCAGATTTATCTACAGAAACAATTCGGGCTAGGAGAGCTTGGAGCCCAATATTCAAACTTCTCAAAGATAAACAATTTCAACCAAGAATAACCTACCCAGCCAAGCTAAGCTTCATCAGTGAGGTAGAATTAAAATCTTTCCCAGACATCCAATCCCTAAGAACTTATGCTGCTTCCAGACCACTCCTACAAGAAACTCTTATGAAAGTATTAAACACAGAAGAAAAGGGAAAAAGAACAATGTTCTTCACAAGAGTACAGGAAAAAGATTGAAAACCCACATGAACCAACCCCCCCAAAACAAAAGAAAGACAAAAAACAAACAAGTACAATAACAACTCTATGAGAACCTCATGATAAGGATAAACCCTCTCATTTCAATAATTAGCCTGAATATAAATGGTCTAAATGCACCACTGAAAAGACCTAGAATGGCAAAATGGATAAAATATTATGAGGCAACAATATATTGTCTCCAAGAGACTCATCTCACCAGAAAGGACACTCACAGACTCAAAGTAAGAGGATGGGAAACAAAATTTCAGGCAAATGGAACACAAAAGAAAGCTGGAATTGCAATCTTAATCTCAGACAAAATACCCTTTAAGCTATCAAAAATTTAACAAGATGAAGAAGGTCACTATATAATGATAAAAGGTGCAGTCCATCAACAAGAAATATCCACCCTGAACATATATGCACCTAACATAGGAGCACCAACGTTCATAAAGCAGCTTCTAGGCAAACAAAAAAAGAGATTGACTCTAACACTATTATAGATGGGGACTTTAATACCCTACTCACAACCCTAGACAGATGATCAAGATAAAAATCAGCAAAGAGACCCAGAACCTCAATGAGACTCTTGAACAAATGGACTCCACCCAATGGCCACGAATATACATTCTACTCATCACCACATGGAACATACTCCAAGGTCAACTACATCATTGGCCATAAATCAAACATAAAAAAATTTTATAAGATTGAAATCTTGCCATGCACCTTCTCAGACCACAGTGGAATAAAAATAAATATCAACACCAACAAATTTCCCCCAAACCCCACAAGACATGGACACTAAAAAGTACGATGCTAAGCAACTCCTGGATCAATGATGAAATCAAAACAGAGATTAAAAGGTACCTGGAAACAAATGAAAATGAAGAAACATCTTACCAAAACCTCTGGGATGCTATGAAAGCAGTAAGAGGGGAACTCATATCTTTACAGACACACATGAAGAAAATGAAAAGATCACAAGTTTACAGCCTAACAAGTCACCTAAGAAAGCAGGAAATGCAAGACCACCCAAACCTACTTAAGCAGAAGAATCCAGATCACCAAAATAAAAGCCCAAATTCAGGACATAGAAGACAAAAAGATAATACCAAAAAAATCAATGAAACAAAAAGCTGGTTCTTTGAAAGGATAAACAAGATAGATGGCCCCCTAGCCAGACTGACCAAGAAAAAGAGAGAGAAAGCCCAAATAAACTCAATCAGAAACACAAAAGATGAAGTCACAACTGACCCTGAAGAAATACAAAAGATTATCAGAGACAATGTACAATTGTATGGAAGCAAAGGTGAAAACCTGAAAGAAATGGAGGACTTTCTGACATCACACAACCTCCCTAGGTTGAAACAAGAAGAAACTGAGACCCTAAATAGACCAATAACAATCAAGAAAATTGATTATGTCATAAGAAAACTACCTACAAAAAAAGTTCTGGACCAGATGGCTTTCCAGCAGAATTCTACAAAACATACAAGAAGGAACTGATACCAATCCTACTGAAAGTATTCCAGGTGATTTAGAAAGATGGAACTCTCACCAAATCATTTTATGAAGCTAATATCACATTGATACCCAAGCCAGGTAAAGACCCAACAAAGAAAGAGAACTACAGGCCAATATCTTTGATGAACATAGATGCTAAAATTCTCAACAAGATCCTAGCAAACCAGATTCAACAACACATCTCAAAAATCATCCATCACGATCAAGTAGGCTCCATCCCCGCGATGCAAGACTGGTTCAACATTCGTAAGACCATAAACGTAATTAAATACATCAACAGAGTAAAAACAAAAACCACATGATTATATCATTAGATGCAGAAAAAGCCTTTGATAAAATCCAGCACCCTTTCCTGATAAAAACCCTCGAATGTCTAGGCATACGTGGAACATACCTCAAAATAGTAAAAGCCATCTATGAGAAACCCACAGTCAGCATACTCCTAAACAGACAAAAATTGGAACAATTTCCATTGAAAACTGGAACAAGACAAGGATGCCCACTGTCGCCCCTCCTGTTCAACATAGTTTTGGGAGTCCTGGCTAGAGCAATCAGAGAAGAGAAGACGATCAGGGGTAACCAGATAGGAAAAGAAGAAGTCAAGTTATCTCTCTTTGCAGATGACATGATTGTATACCTTGAAAACCCAAGAGAATCTGCCAAAAAACTCCTGGCACTGATAAAGGACCTTGGCAAAGTCTCAGGGTATAAAATAAATGTACAAAAGACAATCGCATTTCTATACACCAATAATAAACAAACAGAAACCCAAATAAAAAGCACAATTCCATTTACAATAGCCACAAAAAAAAATGAAATACCTTGGCATCTACCTAACCAGGTAAAAGGCCTTTACAATGAAAACTACAAAACACTGCTCAAAGAAATCAAAGTTGACACAAACAAGTGGAAAAATATCCCATGCTCATGGATTGGAAGAACCAACATTGTTAAGATGTCCATTTTACCTAAGGCAATCTATAGATTTAATGCAATACTCATCAAATTACCAGCAATATTCTTCTCAGTCCTAGAAAAATCAATACAGGAAGTCATATGGAAGCATAAATGACCAAGAATAGCCAAAACAATCCTCAGCAAAAAAAACAAAGCAGGAGGTATCACACTCCCAGACTTCAAACTATACTATAAAGCTACAATAATCAAAACAGCCTGGTATTGGTACAAGAACAGGCATATGGACCAATGGAATAGAATTGAGATCCCAGAGGCAAAACCTCAATTTCTCAACCAACTCATCTTTGACAAACCCTCCACCACCCACTACTGGGGAGAGGAGAACCTATTCAGTAAATGGTGCTGGGAAAACTGGCTGACCACATGCAGAAGATTGAAACAGGACCCCTACCTATCCCCATACACAAAAGTTAACTCTAAATGGGTCACAGACCTAAATGTAAAACCTCAAACTGTAAGAACCTTAGAAAATGCAGGATCCACTCTTATGGAAATTGGAACTGGCAACCGATTCCTGATCAAAACCCAAAGTTCCCAAGCCATAAGAGATAAGATAGACAAGTGGAACCTCATTAAACTGACAAGCTTCTGCAAAGCCAAAGAAATCATCAAGAGAACAGGGAGACAACCCACAGACTGGGAAAAAATATTTGTCAATTCTGTGTCTGACAAAGGCCTAACATCTAGGATCTACAAGGAACTCAAACATGCTGAAAAGAAAAAAACAAACAGCCCCATTACAAAGTGGGCTAAAGATATGAATAGACACTTCTCAAAAGACATACGAGCAGCCAACAGATACATGAAGAACTGTTCAGCCTCACTAGTCATCAAGGAGATGCAAATTAAAACTACACTGAGATACCACCTAACTCTAGTCAGAATGGCCATCATCAGTAACTCAAAAAATAACAGATGCTGGAGAGGATGTGGCGAAAAGGGAACACTTCTACACTGTTGGTGGGAGTGTAAACTAGTACAGTCTCTATGGAAATCAGTGTAGCAATTCCTAAAACTCCTAAAAATTGACCTTCCTTTTGATCCCGCAATTCCCCTGCTGGGAATATACCCGGAAGAACTCAGGTCACTCTATAAGAAAGATACTGCACATGTATGTTTATAGCAAGAACATGGAACCAACCGTGCTGCCCATCAAAAGAGGACTGGATAAAAAAAATGTGGTACATATATACAATAGAACATTACTCAGCCATAAAGAACGAAATCATGAACTTCGCAGCAACATGGATGGAATTAGAGCTTATAATACTGAGTGATCTCTCACAGAAACAAAGAGATGAGTATCACATGTTCTCATTCATAAGTGGACCTTGAACACCTACTGTATTACTGTAGGAAAGGGATTGAAAGTAGCGGGAAACTGCGGGGGAGGATGTGGGGGGTGGAGGGTGGGTAGCTGGGATTGGCAGTAGTCAGATATCCACCTGGAGAAGGACGGGCACACCTCATCAGTAAGGGTACCTGCACAATGAACATTTTCAGAATAAAATGTTCACAATTTCAAAATAAAAATTAAGAGAAAATAATGATAATAAAATGGAATTATATGAATGAAAAAAACAATCTCTCCTTTCTTGTTTCTGGTAATAAGAGATGTGAAAAGATATCTTTTAGAGTTCTATAGTTAATAGTCAGCTTAATTTAAAGTCCTTTATGCTTTTTGTCATTTGATCTTTTTCTTTTTTTTTTTTTTTAATTGGAGTCTCACTCTGTTGCCCAGACTGGAGTGCAGTGGCCGCTCCAGGCCACCACAGCCTCGACCTGCTAGGCTCTGGCGATCCTTCCTCCTCAGCCTTCCAAGTAGCTGGAACTACAGGTGTGTGCTACCACGCCCGGCTAATTTTTTGATTTATTGTAGAGATGAGGTCACGCCAAGTTGCCCAGGCGGCTCAGGCAACCCACTCACCTCAGCCTCCCTAGGCGCGGGATTACAGGCTGAGCCACCGAGCCCAGCTGTCATTTGATCTTACTTTGGGGAATTCAGTAAACTAAATTTTGGCTGTTTCTCCATTAGCTTCTATCTGTTCCTTCCTCTTGCTAACCTCAGTGTCCACATGAGAGGATCCAAGATAGAACAGCCTGGGATCCCTTGAGGAAAACAGAAACAGCACTGATAGAGTAGACAGGTTAGACTAGGAAAACTTCAGGGCTGTAGGAAAGTTCCAGGTTCATGGATATCTGGAGCAACTGGTGCAGAACCACGCATACAAGCAAGTGGCCCAGCTATAGGAAACTTCACAACTACCTGTTAGACTTATCAGATACACCCGTAGCACTGTAGTCCATCTATCCAGGATGCTTGTGGTCAAGAGCCAACCACAAAGGCAGGAACTAGCTTGGAGACCTCTGAGCATGTGCATCAATAGCCAAGGCTGAGCTCGGATAACCATAAACCCTTCATTGTAATACTATTAGCATAAAATTACCCTAGGAAAGTCTCCCACTCCCATCACACACTTGACGCCATGACAGTACTGGTATGATCCTATAAGGCCTGAAACTCCCTCACCATCATGAGGGAGGAGAATAGAGACTCAGCCCTGAGATCACCAATTTCTAGGAAAAACCCACCCCCAAACTCACTACTCAATACCCTTAAGAATAAATTTTTTTTCTTTTTAGTCAGAATCTCACTCTGTTGCCCAGCTGGAGTGCAGTGGCACGCTCACAGCCATAGCAACTTCAACCTGCTGGGTTCAGGCAATCCTTCCACCTCAGCCTTCCAAGTAGCTGGAACTACAGGTGAGCGCTACCACGCCTGGCTTATTTTTTTTATTGCAGAGACGAAATCTCACCAAGTTGCCCAGGCTGGTCTTGAACCCCTGAGCTCAGGCAATCTCCTCGCCTCGGCCTCCCAAAGTGCTGCGATTACAGGCTTGAGCCACCGCGCCCTGCCAAAATAAAAATTAAAGGTCAACAACAGTTGGGCACAGAAGCAGCAGCTTTCTGTAGGCTATTTCTGCCCGCTCACCTCTCTTGAGAGTGTACTATTCTTTGCTTAATAAACCTACTTGCTTATCCCACTTCTCCATGCATCCGTTTGTGAATTCTTTCCAAATGGGAACACAAGCATCCATCATCGACCCATCTCACCCTGGGAGGAGCATCTATTCTCCCTGTAACAGATTTTGGTGACTCCGCTGGGACATGACCACTGGGATTTCCCCAGTCAGCAGTGAGTTTGGATGCTTGCCTGTCCGGTTGAAGTACCTTCCCTCACTCTGTCATGGTCTAGCTGATTGTCAACTTGTCTTCATGCTTGCTCCCCATCTCTCAACTTCTGCTGGTCTCTCACTTCCTTTTCTGCTGAAGTTGCAGAAGTTTGAGACTCTTCTGCACGGCAAGTGGTTCTCAGGAGAGGAGATTCCTTCATCTCTTTCTCTGTCTCTGGGTCTCCTCACATACCTCCTAGGGCACCTACAGCTAACCTCCTCTCAGCTTCAAACTTGCTCCTCCCTCCGGATGAAACTTTATCTCAGCTCACCTTGACAGGTGGCTTGCAGTGGTGGGGGAGCTTCTAGTCAATTCTGAATAGAATTGAAGTCTTGGAGTTCTTCCTGAGAGGAGACTTGTTAGAGTGGCAAGGGCCTGGCCCTGCGTCATGCCATGCCTGGAAGTCTCAGGAGGATGGGAGACTTTTCTCTGAATGTGTCTAAATCTGACCATCTCTAACCTTCTGTCAACACTTCCTCCTGACTTTCTCATGGCCTTTCAGCGCCTCTGTCCTCCATGCCGTGACTGTTGCTCTGGCCATTGCTGTCTTTTTTTTTTTTTTTTTTTGAGTTGGAATCTCACTCTGTTGCCCAGCCTGGAATGCAGCCGCCGCACACTCACCGACACTGCAGCCTCGACCTGCTGGGCTTAGGTGATCCTTCCGCCTCAGCCTTCCAAGTAGCTAGAATTACAGATGCACGCCACTATACCCAACTAGCTTTTTTTGTGATTTATTGTAGAGACAAGTTCTCACCAAGTTGCCCAGGCTGGTCTTGAACCCCCAGGCTCAGGCAATCCTCTCGCCTTGGCTTCCCAAAGTGCTGGGATTACAGGCAGAGCCACTTCGCCCAGCCTTCCATTGCTGTCTTTGTGTGTTCACATGTGCAGAGATCCCACTTCTGCAGTCCTCGGTTTTACTCATACTTATATTCCACCTTTATAGATCAGACTAGGTCTCTAAATTGCTTTCTTCCCCACTGTCTTTGGCAACACTGGAGCTCTGAGAGGCTCATCACCCTCCTCAATCTATACTGTTTTCTCTGTCTCTCCTCTCTGACTGAGACTCCTTCCCTCCACCTGACCTTGGGCACTTGACTCCTCAAGACTAGGGTCCACTGGGAATATACCCGGAGGAACTCAAATCATTCTAAGAAAAAGATGCCTGCACACATATGTTTATTGCAGCATTGTTCACAATATCAAAAACATGGAACCAACCGTGCTGCCCATCGAAAGAGGACTGGATAAGAAAAAGGTGGTAGATACACACGATGAAATATTATATAGTCATAAAGGACAAAATTTTGAACTTGACAGCAACCTGGATGGACTTAGAATCTATAATACTGAGTGACTTATCACAGAAACAAAGAACTGAGTACTACGTGTTCTCACTTATAAGCAGAACTTGAACAATTATTGTAAAACTATAAGAAAAGAATTGGCAGTAGTGGGACTCTGCCAGGGGAGGGAGGGACACACCTCATCAACAAGGGTA
>CAUYQG010016632.1:0-20771 GCA_963574415.1 Tarsius wallacei
GTGCTCCAGGTAGTCTAACTCTGACTGAGAGTTCCAACTTAGTCACAAAAACTGACCAAACACATAGATACACAGTTATGAATAACCCCAAGAAACACATAACAGCAGACTTGGAAAGGAATTCTAACCTATTTGAGGTTAGAATAAGAAATTGAGTAACTTGCCCAATTTCTACCTTTAGAAAGCAGTGAGGCCACTGCTGAACCCATTTCCCTCCTATTTCAGGGTGCATGTGTTTAACCACCAAAACAATACTTTTCAAAAATTACTGTACACACAAATTATCTGAGGATCAATGATTAAAAGTAGATCCCGCTTCAGTCGATCTGGGGAGGGGTCTGACATTCTGCATTTCTAACAAGCCCCTAGAATCAGAGAAACTCTGATTACCGTAAGTAGCAAGGCACTATGCCATCGGCCCTTCCTAAATGTTTTGCCTTCAGGATTTGTACAATTAGCTCGTGACTCCACCCAAGATTTGGAAACAACCAAGAAGACAATATGAAGCATGGTGTGTGTGTTGACACGTGTACTCTAATCCATGCAGTTACCTACCCAACCGGCACCATGGCTGACTGACTATGCAGCAACCACATACACTGGTGTACACGCAAACATCTTCAGTCTACTGAAGGATGAAAAGAAAGTCTCATAATTCAGTTGCCCTTTGACCTAAACCTCCAGGGTTTAAATTTAACTGTCAAAAGCAAATAAAGCATACATTGAACCAGAGAACAATATATTATCCACAAATAGCCACTTTTAAAAGCAAGATACTAAAATGTAAAGGGATTTTTAAAGCTAAACAAGAATACTGACACAGAAGAAAGATTAGGACAAGCAAATTTAATGACTTAATGTTGCACGATATAAAATCATTCCAGTTGAATAACTTTTAATCCATTATAATGCATATATGCCAATTATGCCTGATTTATTAAGAGTAGTCAGCAGTGCTAGATACTGATATATAACACTGGTTGCCATGACATCAGGCCTTTACAAGGACATCTTAAGGATCATGAAAGTGTCAAGGTGATAAGTTTGACACTGTATGGGTTTAATGATAAATGACAATACGGTTGAATTGTCTTGCCAAAGAAAACATCTCGGACAAAAGGTAGAAGCATAAAGGTTTTACACATATATGCAGCCTCTTATTTTATTGGAGATAGTTTAAAGGCAACCAGAAGGAACTGGTGTCACTTAAATACAAAAGTTTGTGTGTTTGTTTGTGTGTGTGTGGGGGGGTATATACAGGGAGTGCCAAAAAAAATTTATAAGCATGTTAAGTGTGACATTCACTCAAAAGATGACCTTAATCATTTGAATACTAGCATCACCATGCTACAGGCAGGACAAAGAAAATGGCAGAAGCACAGCTGAGTGAATGCCATATTACATATTGCTACTATAATTCAACTCGACTTTGAAAAGTAATACATAGATAACATCTCTGAAAATGTGTATACATTTTGGGCACCATATATATGCATGCATTGTTTAACAGGGGAAATATGTTTTCAGAAATGCATTGTTACACAATTTTGTCATTGTGCAAACATCATAAAGTATGATTGCGTAAATTTAGAAGGTACAGTCTACTACACATCTAGGCTGTATGGCATGGCCTGTTGCTCCTAGGGCTACAAACCCATACAGCATGTTACTGTACTGAATACTGTAGATAATTGTAACATAATGGTAAGTATTTGTATATCTAAACATAGAAAAGGTACAGTAAAATACACTATAAAAGATTTTTTTAAATCGTACACTTGCATAGGACACTTACCATGAATAGAGCTTGTAAAACTGCAAGTTGCTCTGAGTGAGTCAGTGAGTGAGTGATGAGCGAATGTGAAGGTCTAGGGTGTTATTGGACACTATTGTAGACTATAGCCACTGTACACTCAGGATACACCAGGTTTTGAAAAAATATTTTTTTCTTCAATATTAACCTTAGTTTATTGTAACTTTTTATATCATAAATGTTTTTAATTTTTAAAATTTTTTGATGCATAAAACACATTATACAGCCCTACACAAATATTTTCTTCCTTCATGTTCTTCTTCTATAAGCTTTTTTCTATTTTTAAAATATCTATTTTTTTTAACTTTTTGTTAAAAATTAAGACACAAACCCACATATTAGCCTAGACCTACACAGGGTCAGAATTATCAGTATCACTGTCTGCCACCCCTACATCTTGCCCTACTGGAAAGTCTTCAGGGGCAATACAACACATGGAGCTGTTGTCTCCTGTGATAACAACGCCTTCTTCTGGAATACCTCCTGAAGGACCTGCCTGAAGCTGTTTTACAGTTCACTTTCTTTTTTATGAGCAGAAGGCGTATGCTCTGAAATAATGATAAAAAGTAGAGCATAGTATTACATAAACCAGTAACATAGTCTTTTATTAGCATTATGAAGTATTATATACTGTACGTAATTGTATGTGCTATACTTTTATACAGCGGGCAACACAGTAGGTTGGTTTATAGCAGCATCACCACAAACATGTGAGAATTGCCTTGTGCTACAACTTTATAATGGCTATGACATCTCTAGGCCATAGGAATTTTTCGATCCCATTATGTTCTTAGGGGATCATTGCCATATATGTAGTATCTCATTGATCAAAATGTTATGTAGCACAATATATATATACATATATACACACACATATACTTATGCATATGCATATATGACATAGACATATGTACATTTAATTGACTCTTTCATTGGCTAATAAATTCAATTAAAAATGAATCCTGGAAGATAAATAAATAGCTAGGAGTTGAAAGCAGTGAAACTATTTTGTACGATACTGTAATAATAGATATATGACATTATGCATTTGCCAAAACTCATGGAACTGTATAACACAAAGCATAAAACTTAATGCAAACTATGGTTATTAATAATGTGTCATTATCTCTTCACTAATTGTAACAAATATACCACATTGGTACAAGGGAACGAGAGGGGGGTGGCAGAGGGGAAGGAAAGAGATAATCTCTACTATCTGCTCAATTCAATATTTCTATAAATCTAAGTTTCTATTAATCTAAAATTGTCCTTAAAAATAAAGTGTATCTGATGGAATATTATGGAGCCATAAAGAAGAACAAAATCATGGCCCTTGCAGCAACTCGGATGCACCTGAAGACCATTACACGAACAGAATACCAAATGTTCTCACTCATAAGTTGCCTCTGATCTCTAGTCACATTAGCACAAGGGTGATATCAGCAGATGCTGGACGCTGCTGGGAGAGTAAGGAAAGGAGGAGGGAGAGGGGCTTGTGGCAACACACGGGTCCACTATCAGAGGAGAGAGGGCCAGCTAGAAGCCCAAACTTCACGTAGCAAATCTTACTTGTACCCCACAACTCAAAAATAAAAATTAAGTAAACAAAGGGTATCAGTAAAAATTATATATAAAATACAGAGAGGGATTAGCAGTAGTAGAAAACTGCCAGGGGAGCGGGGAGCACACCTCATCAACAGGATAACCGCATAATGAACATTTGCATACCTAACCCTGAATTGTACCCCGCATCTTTAAAATTAAAAATTTTTTTAAAATAGTAAATAAATGAAATAAAATACAGAGAGAGAGATACATATATATCTAAAAATCCTGGAGGAACTACTAGGGATAAGCTCGTAAATTAAGATGATATGGTCAGCAAGGAAGTGGTACTTCCAGGTGAGAAAAAGTTAAAAGTTGTGAAGTTGAAAGCATTTATCTTCAAGTCTCACAATACCACCCCCTCCACTTATCACTCTCCAGCCCCTTTCCGTATTCCCCCTCACACAGGTACCCACATAGTGTCTTCCCGCAGTCCTGTACTCAACAAGTGCCCTTCAGTATCCTCAAAGGGTCCTAACAGGAGCCCATCCACATTCCAGACCTCCGCTCACTCATCAAACCTACCCATCCTCTGCTCCACTTCTCTAGGCTTCTCTCCTCACAAACATGATGCTAAAGAGAAAAATCAAAGTATTCTGGGCCATATTGAACTTAACACACACACTCATTACCACCAGATAGCTAACTTCTTGCCTTGTCTTAGTCAAAGATGTGTGTTTCCTCCAGTAGGCACACAAAAAATAATTTTAAAGGCAAAAATAAAAGAGTCTTTCAGATCCCAAAAACAAACTTGGAGAAGGAATATTTTGAGGCATTTGAACCCACTTGGAACCCACCACAACCACCTCAGGAGCTACTCATTCTATCCTTTAGTAAAGAAAAGGAAGGAAACCCTAAGTTCTAGGCCAAGCTTAGCACATATCAAGGAAGATTATCACATGAGGAGGAGGCTCTCACTCTACATGTGTTTATTTCATTATGGCTATCCTGTCTTCACTGTCATTCCTCTGCCAGTTCCAAGGAATAGTATTCCATTCTCTTAGAGGTGGTTCTGTTTTGGAGCCTGCCCAGGGATAGCTCTTGGGTTTGCAGACAGCAGGAAAGGGCTTGGTGTTGAAGAAGGAGAAAAGAAAGAAAAAGTAAAGAATTAAACTGTAGCTATTTAGGACTTAATGAATTGCTCAACATACTTCCTGTAAGACCTTCCTACAATTAAGAAAATTCTTCTCTCAGATATATATATATTTTTTTGTCCCCATTTTCTTTGCCCTTGAGTCCCAGTTGACTGTCTCTGAACTTTTTAAGAAGCATCAGGCCCAGTGCTGCACAGTATTGCTCTGTTTCACTTCAACAGGAGGTCTGGGAACCACAATCTCTGAAAGAATGATCCTCTGTCTGCAATTATTGTTATAAATGCTCCTCTAGAACTCACTAGTGGCCGTATGGTCTTTCGTTTTATTTGAAAACATTCCTGGCTTGTTTTCTATTAAAGGCAAGTCAGGCAGAGAGCATAGTAAATGAAAAGATATTTCAAGCCAGGTTCTCAGTGAGATTTACTTTTCAGTAAATAAAGTACCCCTGGGAATAAACTGCTCATCCTCTGAGATGTATTACTATAGTTCCTATCATATCTGTCAATTCAGGAAAAGAGACAATTTGCTAAGTATTCTGTTTCCTTGGAAATTAATTCTTATGTGAACTGCTTCAACCACTTTGAGCTTTTACCTCCTAGATCAAATATAGACTCTTGGCCTCCTCTTCAAAGCCACCCAGCACTCCATCTCCTCTCTCAGAGCCTCTCTTGCCCTCTTGACAGTCTACACTAAGGCCAGCCCGTCTGGCTTCCCTGCCTGTGCCTGTGAAAGCCTCAGACTCAATGAAAATGCCGACTGCCTCATCACTAACTGATTCCATCCTAGAAAATGATTCAAATCGATTAAACCAGAATGTTTATTCTTTGCTGTAACACCCTACTAACTCCTTTTTGTCTTCCTTAATACCAAGTAAATCAGTGTCTGTTTTCTGTATTTGAAGTAGTCTTCTTACTAACAATGAATTAGCAACAAGATCTATTCATACGATCAAGTCCTATCTGCCCCGGTCCTGCCTACAGTGAGTATTGCAGTCAGCAGTTTAGGATTTCCTGGTGATGGGGTTTGGGATTGTAATACAATCACCTTTCCCTTTCATAATCATTTCCCTTTCTTATCCATTTGAAAACAGATGTCAGCAACCAGGGGGTAGGGGGATCAGAATACCTGATTAGATGTATCATTTTGAAAGCTGGACTGTAGAATATGACAAGGTTTCTGTTTTTCCTCCCTAAAAATTGGGAGCTAACTGTCCCTGACTTAAACAGCTTGCAGTCAGTGGAGAAGCTGGAACCCAGTAGCAGAGATCTGGTTAAGCCTGGTAGAAATGAAAATTGCTTGGTCTGTCTGTCTCTAAAGATGGGAAGCACAGGATTTCAAGATGTCTGGGCTCAAGCAAGTCTGGCAGATCAAAGTACAAAAAAAGGAAGAGGCAGGTGCCAACTGCTTCTTCCTTTAGCTGATCCCATTCTAGAAGTTATACCATAGTAACAGAAAACCTCAAAACTCAGGACTTCACAAACCCCATGTTTATTTCTTGCTCATGTAACAATTGAGTCAACTGCGACTCACTTCCACACCATCTTCACTACAGGACCAGGCTGCTTTACCTGGAATATTGTTGGCCAGATGGCAGAGGAGAAAGAGATATTCCAAATCCCACACTGGTGTTTAAAGCTTATACTCAGAAGTGATTCTCTTCACTTCTGTGTAGTAAAAAAATTTGGTTTTGCCCAAATTGAGGTCTGGCTTTTACACTGAGCTTCTAGGAGGTAGCATATGTTCTGCCTCATAGGAATGTCTTTGTTTAAGGCAGAGACTGGTTATGTGTACCTTAGAATGGGACTAGCCACACCCAGTAGTCTTAGGGTAGAGGCTGACCTCACCAAAAAGACAACCATGTGACTTGGAGAAGGTGCCTTGTGTCAACCACGTGAGCAATCAATCAATCACATCTATGTAATGGAGCTGCAATAAAAACTCTGAACACCAAAACTCAGTCAAACCTCCCTGGTTAGCTCCCAAGAGCAACTTACTAACTCCTGAATAAAAGTTTACTTCTTTACTTTTTCCTCTTTTTCTACTTCTCCAGCACCAAACCCTCTCCTGCTCTGTCACTGCAACCCCAAGAACGATACCTAGGCAGGTGCCAAAACAGAGCCCCTCTGGGAGCACGCGATACTATTTCTTAAAACTGTCAGAAGAATGAAAGTGATGAAGAAAGGACAGCGATAATGAAATAAACAAGTGTAGAGTGAGTGTTCTCCTCGTGTGATAATCTTCCTTGGTATATACTGATTGCCCCAGAACTTAGAATTTTCTTCCTTTTCTTTACTAAAAGACAGAACAGGCAGCTCCTGAGGTGGTTGTGGTGCATTTGAAGGTGCAAAATGCCTCAAAATATTCCCTCTTCAAGTTTGTTCTTGGGCTCTCAGTCTAACCTCCCATATGCACATGATCACACATTGATGCTGGTACGGTAACATATCCTAAGAACAATAGAAGTTTTGCATTTGGAAACCTCCCAGACCCTCTGTTTCTTTTCCTTTGTCTGATTTTTCATCTGCATATTTTTCCTGTAATAGCCGTGAATACCATTGCTTTTACTGAATTCTATGAGTCTTTCCAGTAAATTATTCAAAATGAGAATGATTTGGGAAACCCCTGAACTTGCAGGTGATGTCAAAGAAAGGATGGTCTTGTGTAGACTCTTCCCTCTGACTCAGTAGTTGGACCCTAATGCTTTGCAGTTAGTGTCAGACATCTTGGGGAAATTGGCAGACTGGAGGACCATTCTCTTAAACTCTGCAGTTTGGCTAGCTCTAGGTAACTTCCATTTTCATTTCCTGAACCAAAGCAAATTCTAGACCATCCTTTTGAACTTTATTGGAGCAGGAATGTATAATCCTCCCACAAAGAGGATCTTTACAGGAAAGGAAACTGCAAGGAAGAGCTGCAAATGTTTCAAACAATAATAAAATTGATCCCAGTAATTCAGGTAAAGAATTCAAAAGACTTGAACTAAAGTGGGATCAAAGTGATGACAAGGCAAGAATAGATGTGGTGGAACACAACCAAAATCAAGAATATTTGATGGTTGATTAGATGCGAGAGTAATGGAGTTGACCAAAAAAAGAGCTTTCACATTCATAGGTTGTTGGTGTTATCATTTACTGAGAGGAACAGGGTCAGAAATTAAAGTTTTAATATTAGGCATAATAAGTTTTAGCATTATCCAAAAAGACATGTTTGGTTAGGATACATTGATCTCAAGCTCAACAGAGAAATAATAGCTGTAGTTAGAGATTTATGATTCATCTGCCTATGGGGGGGTAGTGGAGTGGATGATATCACTACAGAGTATCTATAATATAAAATGAAGAAGCCTAAGGATGGAATCGCAGGGCAATGTTTTCCAGGCTTTTTCATGTCAAGACACATAGACATCGACAGCATTGTCTGGGATAAACAAATAAGGCAGCTAAAGGCTGCTAGCAAAGAGCTCTGGGTTGGGGGAGGTTCTGGCTACCGCAAGAATCAAGGGGTGCCCTATTTCATGCTGATTGGGAAGTTCAGACCTATAAAATATCTACATTTAGGCAGCTGAAAAATAGCAAAGGAAATTGAGGAATAGCCACAAGAAATAAAACCATCATGGTGGCCAGGGGGAAAAGAAACTATTAAAAAGAAACTTTAGAGTGTTTGCATAAAATAAAAACTGAAAGGTATGAGCCAGTTTGGGCAAAGAATAAGTCATCAATGAACTGAGAGAAAGGTTTTGTGGAGAAGTGGTATGGAATAAAGATTTTAGAGGAATTAGGAACGAAGGTGATATGAAAAGTATAGAGCATGAGTATATATGACTCTAGGTATCTGCTATTAAGGAAAAGAAAGACAGCAGTAATGACTAGAGTTTGCCATCAGGTTTAGGGGGAGTTGTTTTAAGATGCGCAAGACTTGAGCATTTCTAAAACTGAAGAAAAACAACCAATGGAAGAGGAGAAGTTTATAATGAAAAAAGAATAGGTGGTTTATGATCAAAGACACTCAGAGGATGGGACCAGTCTGGCAAGAGGAAGAACAAATCTTGCCTTGAGGTATAAAGGAAGGAGGATTAATTTGAGCAGATTCATCTAAGTCATGCGTGGTAGGTGACAGTATGATAGACTATTTTTTCTCTGACATAGAAGTTGTTTCCATCCACAGAGGGTAGAGGCATAGACAGGGCTAGGGCTTTAGAAAATATTATAAGCAAAGGTACAAATAGTGCTTTGGGGCAATACTCATTAAACTGGGAATACACAAAACATATTATTAGAGACTCTTTACTTGCTCCTTCTTTGTATCTATGCCTAAATGAAATAAACAGGGTTTACTCTCAGAAAATTGATTAATCTACAAAAAAAAATCAATCCTTTTGTCCTCCATCACAAGGTCATTTTCTGACTCACCTCCTCTATTTTCTACCTACTTCATTCTGTTTCAAACATGCTGTCCTTTTTGTTGCCTCTTGAACACAATAAGCATGCTCTTGACCCAGGGCCTTTGCTCAGGATATTCTCTCTGTGTAAAATCCTTTTTTTTTTTTTTTTAATATGCTGGCATGGCATCCTCCTTCAATTGCTTTTTTCTCTATTAAAATCCCATCTTCTAGAAGATTCCCTGTTCAATTACGTCAGCACTCTTCTAGTACTCTCTTTACTTCCATCCTGTTTTGTATTTCTTCATAAAACTTATCCCCACTGACACATTTTTCATTTGTTTGTTTATTGTCTGTTCCCTACTCCAATCCCTAGGGGATTTAGTTTGTTTTGTAACCTTCAATGTTTTGGAGAGCACCTGGCAAACAGAGTGCTAGAGTGCTCAAAATTTGCTGACTGAATTTTATCTCTTTTTTTCTACTCTGTATTTTCTTTAGTAAAGGCCCTTCCCCCTTCCCAGTGTCTATAACTTTTAACTTCCCCTTCTTTCCATCAGATCAGGAAAGGGTTTTCTATTAGATAATTGCACAGTACCACGACTGCTTGCATTCTCTTCAGTGTGATGATGAACTTTGGTCAACGCATTTCCTTAGAAATCAATTTATGATTCAAACTTCTGTTACTTTTGAGAAATCAAAGGCTTTGTTCTATATTAAAATAAATTCCAGAATCATAATACCCAAAAAATTTTGACATAAGCATTTTAGGTTGACTAAAGAATGGGAGCTATGGGGAAAGTCCTTTCTCCTAACTAAATCCTACTCCATTCTGTACTATTTCAGACTTCTTTGGCCTCATCGTCCCTTATTCCAGCCACCACTGTAGCAACCTACTCTACGGGGCTCCAAACAACTTTACTCACGCATGATGGGACAGCCTTGCCTCACTCTGAGCCTTTGACCTCATCCAGGGCTTCCTCCTCCATGCTGGCAGGCCCCACAGGGCATCCAGGAATGCACCCCCTGAAGTTCAGAAGAGTTTATACCCTGGAGATGAACTTTTAGACAAAGGGAGATTGAAGCCCATAAATAAATCCTTCCCCTCCTTCTGTCCCTGCTATGAAATTTTGCCTCAGCATAAATTGTACCTTGAGTCTTACCCACATCTGATTTGGTTAATATTTAGATGAGGGTATGGACTTTGGAGTAGATGCTGGAATGAGTTAAGACTTTTGGGTATATTGAGATGGAATAAATGTATTTTGCACTAGAGAAGGACATAAATTTGAGGGATCCATAGAGGAATGCAATAGATTGAATTGTGTTCCCCAAAACTCACATGTTAAAGCCCTAACCTCCAGTGAGACTGAATTTGCAGATAGGACCTGTGAAGTAATGATAAAGGTTAAAACAGGTCATGAGAGTGGGACCCTGATCTGATAGGTCTGATGCCTTCATAAGAAGAGATGCCCTGGAATGCTCTGGCCACCTTGTGAGCACACAGCAAGAAGGTGGCCAAATACAAGCCAAGAAAAGAGCCCTTACAGGAACCCAATCCTGATCTTAGACTTCCAGCCTCCATATTGTTAGAAAATACATTTCTGTTGTTTTTCATTTAGTCAATTGTATTTTGTTATGGCAGCTCAAGCTGACTAATACAACACCAAGAAAATTGTCCTAAAATGTACTTTATATAATTTCTTGTGAAACAGTCCCATGCAATCAAGCAGTCAGTCTCATCTAGAACAGGCAGACTGATAACACATTTCATTTTGGCTTTCTCTCCTTCCCCCTCTTCACTCCCTTTGGCCCTCATTTCGACTCTCTGTGATTGCACCTCCTACTATCATCAAGCTCTGCTCTCTGGGAAACTCAGGCTAAGACACCATCTATATGCCAATGACATTCAAATTTATGTCTAAAATCCAGACCTCTCTTCAGAACTCCAGATTTGTATATCCAACTGATACTCAACATTGCCATTTGGATGTCTAATAGACATCTCAAACTCAATATGTCCAAAACTGAACCCCTGATCTTCCTCCCCCCAAAACTGTCTCCACCCACAGCCTTCTTCATCTCAATGCATAGCATCTTTCTACAGTTGCTGAGGCCAAAACTGTGAAATTATCTTTAACTCCCCTCTTTCTCTCATATCCTACATCAAATTCATCAGAAAACCTTGTTGGCTTTAAAATATACCCAAACTCCAATCACTACTCACTACTATTACCCTGACCTGAATCACCTATTGCCTGGATTACTATAATAGTCTCTTCAATAGAGTCCCCGTTTCTACCTTTAGTCCCTCCTCCTACAGTCTAGTTTCCACACAGCAGCCGGAGGAATCCTGTTAAAGCATATGTCAGCTACATCATTCCTCTGCTCAAAATCCTGCCATGGCTCCTCATTTTACTCAGGGTAAAAGTCAAAGTAAAATATTAATAAGGCCCTTCATGATATGACTCCCAGGACAAGAGAGGTAGGAAATATCTTTTTATATTGGATCATTGGAAAAGAGCTCACTTATAAAGTGATGTTTGAACAGAGATCTGAAGAAAGTAAAGGAAAATTGTTCCAGGCTCAGGATCATCAAGTACACAGGTCCTGAGGCAGGATCTTGCTTAACATCTACAAAAGTACAAGGACACCAGTGTGACTGAAAGAAATTATCAGGATAGAAAATACCAGGATATGAATTCAGTGGGGTACCAGGGAGCCAAACTCTATTTTGAAGCTTGTCAGGTCAATGCAAGGACTTTGACTTTTGCTCTGAGATGACACCTTTGGAAAGTTACGAATAGTTGAATGACATATTCTAATTAGAGATTTAAACAAATCACTTTGAGTGCTGTGTTGAGAAGGAACCATAGACGACAAAAGTGAAAGCAGAGAGACTAGTTAGGAGACTGGTGCTGTGATCCAGACAAGAGATGCTTGAGCCAAGATAAGAGATGCTGTCTTGAGCACAGTGGATGTGGGTTTTTAAAAAAAGCGTTCAGATTCTGAATTTATTTTGAAAAGGAACCAACAGAATTTCTGGGAAAAGACCATGTTTACCGTGGTATTTCCAGGGCCTTGCATATGTAACTGATCAGTCAAGTCAGGCGCCTCTCTGTGCAGGCTAGAATTCTGTACAAGATCAGTGTCAGCCTTACCAGTCCATATTATCTATCTAAAACTCCGGGGAACATTTTTTATCTCTGGCATTCTGGCATTCTACCATCTCCCTCAGATTTCTTTAATTTATCTTAGATCACTTATAGAAAATTTGAGAAAACAATCTAAACATCTACAAGTTGCCTGTCTACAAGAAATCATGTATAGCTAGGTTGTCAAAAATTGAATTCCTCTTAAATGTAGGTGATATTTTATTTTCCTTATTTATTTTGAACTTATGTTTACTCTTAATGAGGTTATTTACTTTTCCTGCTTGAATTAAGAATGGAAACCATCTGCAATACTGTCCATGTTAACACGACTTTACTCTTCGTCTGTTTGCATTAATAACACTTTAATAGTCCGTGGAAGTTTTCCAAGAAAATGAAGTTGCATTTTTGTTTGTGTGTTTCAGTAACTTTTTGAAAATCTATTTCTCCAAACAATTAGCAACTACTGCCCTCATCAAAGTTAATAGCCCCTTCTACCCATGATGGTTCTCCCAACTAGATTCCTCACACACTTATTTATTCTTCAAAACCAACCTTGCCATCAATCCAAAACAGTAATATCATGAACTTTGCCCAGTTTCAGTCAGGCTCCCATACTGAAAGACCTGCCTTAGACCAGACCTCTAAAAACTAGGTAGATACGACTTTCATCCTCCTTCCTCTGAAATGGTTGTCTCTCTTACTGCTTTGCTTTATCAAAGTTTCCTTTTGGCGTCTTTTCAGGGAATCGGCAGTTGATTGATTTTTATTCCTTTTTTAGAGAACATAAAAGCCAAGTAGAACTATAATAATTTCTATTTCCCTCTATCATTTTAACTTTAAATCCTCCAATAACGGGTCTATTTGTTCTCTCTTTTGTTCCAAACATAGAAAAGAATCCTTTTTCGTTTTCTTTAGCCCTTTTTTCCCAATCTTAGCACATTCAGGGCTTTTTAATCTTCCACACATTGTTTCTTCTTTCACCTCTAATCCTCCATATCTTCACCTTTCAGTGAGAGCGAATGCCTCCTGCTTCACAGGAAAACGGGAAGATTAAGCGAGCTAATGTTTGTGAATACATTTTGCTGTGCAAATATCAAGGTCAGAATCTTCCTTCAATTTCCCATAGCTCTTTGCATTTGTCTCTATTTCAGTACCTACAAACGGCTCTCTCTTTCACCATAGACTTTGAAAAAGTAGGAGTTTCTGTCTTTTTCTTTGTCTCAAAACTTTGTCCAGTATATGATTCAAAGTTGGTTCTCTGTAAGACAGGAAGAAGGAGGAGCCAGACTGAATAAAGACATGGCAGGCAGCCCAAAGGGCAGGCAGACAAGTGTCCAATAAGCCCTGATAAAATTGGAGAGACAGTAAGTGGACAGGTGCTAAACCAAGGTTAGAAGCAAAAGTTCAAGTCCCCCATGCAGCAGCAAGTGACACTAATTGACTTTTGTTGAAGGAAAACATTTGTCACTGTTGGGTCTGACTTTCTGGTCAGGAATATCTTTGTCTTAAGGAGGCCATATTCCCACAAAGGCAGATAGATGTGTTCCTGAATCACCCTATGATGGACAACATGGTCCATATTTCATTTTACAGTTTCCTTCCCCTCTTAGGTTCAATTTCTTTCTATGGTCTGTGGCTAGAAAAAGAGAGACCATTTTTTAAATATATACCATTATTTAAACTCTTAAAAATTCTCTCTCTTTTAAACCTTATTACCATGGTCAGCACTATTCAACATTTTCTTCCTTAAACATTAAAAACTTCAAGATAACCAAGTCACTTTCTCAGAATGTCTTACAATAGGTAGTTAGAAAAAAAACAGACTTATCCATGGCTTCTGTGGAGCAAAATATTGTGTCTAACAAGGATTTAATGGACAGGTGTCTAAATAATAAATCTGAGTCTCATCATTCACTCAGAGGACTTTCACTTACTTTGACTAGTGTTTGAAATTTTCTAGACAAGAAATTTTCTGCTTTTTTTCCCAAGGGGCACCATAATACCCTCAAACCAAAAGAGTCAATTCATGTCACCAAAGTGCTACGGTCTGAATGCTTATGTCCCCCCAAATTTATGTTAAAATCGTAACCCCTAAGGTGATGATATGAGGAGGTGAGGCCTTTGAAGGTGATTAGGTTATAAAAGTAAAGCCCTTACGAATGGGATATGTGCCTTTATAAAAGAGGCACAAGAGAGATCTTTCACCCCTTCTATCATGGATGGACACAGTGAGAACACACCATCTATGAGCCAGGAAACAGGCCTTCACTACACACCAAATCTCTCGGTGTTTTGATCTTAGACTTTCCAGGCTCCAGAACTGTGAGAAATAAATTTCTGGCAATTCTAAGTTACCCGGTCTATGGTATTTTGTTACAGAAGCCTAAACAGACTAAGGCACCAAAGATGCACACATTTTCAGAGGGATGCCAACTTTCTGTTAGCTGATGTCCTCTGACTTTTATTTTTGAGCACAGTAAATGACAAGAAGACGACATAATTAAAAAGAAGCAAGGGGAGGTATTTTTGTTTTTTGGTTTTTTCTTTTTTACTCCAGACTCAGAGAAATGTACCACAGTATTTGCCTTAAGTTATTTTTAGCTGGGATGTCAATTTAACTATATTATTTTGAAACCTGGAAAGTGGCAGTAAAAACTAATTATTTAGATAGATAGATGATAGGTAGGTAGATAGATGGAAGATAGAGATACACACACACACACACACACACACACACACACATACACCTTAAAAACCTTTCTAACTCTTCTGGTAAAAGGTTACAAATTCAAATGCCCTAGGGATAAGGCAGGTAAAATGATACACAATAGGGAGCAGAGAGGACTCTGGCAAGCCTGAAAGTACATGCCCTACCTAAAATACCCAAATTTAGTTTTTAACATATTATTTTTGCTAATTAAAGCTATCTGTTGGCCAAATTCAACTATAGGGCCTCAAATCTGTGATCTCTGCAACTAATTTCTTTCAAGACTCATACAGAAGTACATTATACTTCTCTACTATTTCAGTTGCTGTAAATACACCATGAAAACAAATCACTTTTGGTTTTATACACCGTGAGATCTTATTAAAGACACATCATCACAATTTGAATTCTATTCTCTGGTATATTTTTCAATTGTGCCACTCAGAATCAGAAACGGGCATCTATTCATTAGCCTCCCAAATGTTATCAGGACACATACTCATGTTAATCAAGTGGCTGCTGCTGCTGACGATGCTGCTGATGATAAAGATAATAACAATGGATAACTGTTATTAAGTGCTTACTGCATACTAAACACGAAAGTGTTGCTCTCCTCACATTTAGTGAATAATAGTCAATGAAAAAGAGTTGGTATATAAGTCATAATTCCGCTGACATATTATGAAGATATGTGCTATATTGCATGGATTATAGTCACTACTGTCTTATAGAGTGGTCAGTTTGGACTTTAGCTGTTGAGTGTGTGTGTGTGTGTGTGTGTGTGTGTATGTGTGTGTGTGTGTGTGTCTGAGAGAGAGAGACAGAGAGAGAGAGAGAGAGAGAGAGAGAGAGAGCAAGCATGGTACAGTCTCCAGGTAATTTTATCTTTCAATCTATGTTTGAACAAACAGCTGACCAACGTGTAGTTTTACCCACTACAAATTCAGTTCTCATTATCATCCAAGTTTCCAAGATCTCAAGGTACTTAGCAAACTCACTAAAATTGTATCATTTTATGTTAATATAGTATCTTAAGGTTCTTTTTGAGTTTAATAAAATATTGACTAGAAGGGTTTTTTTCTTAATGAAGAATTCTACTTATGCAATAATATGTAGCCCTGACAAGTCAGAAGTGAAGCATAGGACCCTAAAGTGTGGGCATTTCCATGCACAGGGAGTCCAGGCTACAATGTTCTTATCAGGAGTGATTAATCATTTAAAACAAGCATGCTCAATAACAAGTGGATTCTCAACTGTTAGCCAAGGTTGTGATGTAAGGAAGTTGTTAGTAAGGGTCCGGAATTCCTTTTAAAATTCCAAGGAGATATGTGGATATGAGGATAAAAATTCACCTTTTAGAACAAAGGTACATGAACTTTTGCCATAAAAAGCCAGATAATAAATACTGTAGGCTTTTCCAGGCCATACAGTCTCCAACTCAACTCTGCTACTGAAAAAGGAAAGCAGCCATATATACATATTGTCTTTAAAAAGACAATATGTAAATGAATGGGCATAGTAGTGTTTCAACAAAACTTTATCTATGAACACTGAAATTTGAATTTCACAAAATTTTAATGTCACAAAATGTTTTTATTTTGATACTTTTCAATCATTTAAAAATATTTTTTAAGCCGGGCTTGGTGGCTCAGCCTGTAATCCCGCGCCTTGGGAGGCTGAGGTGAGTGGATTGCCTGAGCCCGCGGGTTCGAGACCCACTTGGGCAACTTGGTGAGACCTCATCTCTACAATAAATCAAAAAACTATCCGGGTGTGGTAGTGCACACCTGTAGTTCCAGTTACTTGGAAGCCTGAGGCGGAAGGATCGCCGGAGCCCAGCAGGTCGAGGCTGCAGTGGCCAGAAGCGGCCACTGCACTCCAGTCTGGGCGACAGAGTGAGACTCCAACTCAAAAAAAATATATATATATATATATTTTTTTTTTTTTTAATTCTTAGCTTGCAAACCATGCAAAAACAAGCAGGGTAGAAAACTTGGCTCACTGGACATATTTTCCTGTTAACAATCTTTTTTAAATTTTTTTATTTTAAAGATGTGGGGTACAATTCAGGGTTAAGTATGCAGATATTCGTTATGCAGGTACCCTTGTTGATGAGGTGTGTCCCCTGCTCCCCTGGCAGTTTCCCACTACTGCCAGTCCCACCCCTCCCCTCCCCTGGCAGTTTTCCACTACTGCCAATCCCTTTCTTATAGTATTAGTGTAATTGTTCAAGGTCCACTTATGAGTGAGAACATGTGTACTCAGTTCTTTGTTTCTGTGATAGATCACTCAGTACTATAGACTCTAAGTCCATTCAAGTTGCTGTGAAGTACATAATTTTGTCCTTCTTTATGGTTGCATAATATTCCATGGTGTATATGTATCACATTTTTTTATCCAGCCTCTTCTGATGAGCAGCACAGTTAGTTTCATGTTTTTGCTATTGTGAATAGTACTGTAATAAACATATATGTGCAGGTATCTTTTTCATAGAGTGATTTGAGTTCCCCTGGGTGTATTGCCAATAGGGGAACTGCGGGGTCATATGGAAGGTCAATTTTTAGATCTTTTAGGAATCACCAAACTGTTTTCCACAGAGGTTGTACTAGTTTATACTCCCACTAACAGTGCAGGAGTGTTCCCTTTTCCCCGCATCCTATCCAGCGTCTGTTGTTTTGAGTTACTGATGATGGCCATCCTGACTGAAGATAGGTGGTATCTCAGTGTGGTTTCAATTTGCATTCCTTTGATGACTAGTGTTAACAATAGAAAACTAAACATAAAAAGGTTGTTGAATGAATCCTTCTCTGGAGTAAAAAAAATTGATTAAGGTTCAATTTGCTCAGTATTGCTTCATGCCTTGCTCTTCTGACATCGTTGTGTATTAACTTCCCAGGCTGACGAAGGAGAGGGGTCCTTCCTCACTTCTTCTTGGGGCGCTTCCACTCAACTATTTGGACCTTACAGATACTCTCTTGACCCTGTTCCTACTCATTATCTCCCTCGTCATGTAAGAAGGTGAAAATGTGATCTCTAATTTATTTAGTTTAATTGTAAATTTAGGCAGGTGGTTTTGAGGAATAATTAATACCATTAAAAAAAATGTCCATAGTATGTTAAGTAAAAAGGGTCAGAAAACCACACCATATGTACAATACAATCTGAATTGTGGGAGGGGAGGTGATATCTTTTGTTGCTTAATACTTAAAGGTGGTTTCGATTTTACCTAGATTGTTCTCAGTCTTTCCAACGGCTAAATTATTTAAGAATAAAATGCACTGTGTTCTTCATTTTCTTTCTAAATATCATCCAAACCCTTGAAACTAATCTCCCTCCCCTGTGCCCCTTCCACTTAGTCTGCTTTGTATCTCCTGACTTTAAATCCAGGTCCTTAATTCTCAGCCTCCATCTAAAAATAGAATCTCCAGCAAGAGTCCCTGTAAATAACAGGTTGTGGTTCTCAAGGCTGCTAGACTGTTCTGGAGAAGTGAGGCCTTGTTAATACAGACTTTTACAATCACACTGTCCTTGTCTGGGAATGACGTTATTATTTAGCCAAATTACCTGATAATTAACACAGAGCTGACCAATTATACTAACATTAGTGTCACCTGATACTTGTTCTGAGTCCTGGCTTTTTTGTTTAGTACAAATTAGAGCCTACTAATTAAATAAATTTGAATGCCAATAGATAAAGCATGGCAAGAATTGATTCAAAAAATACTAGATTCAGCGAATTTGTTAATACTTCCTTCCCCAACTGATATGAACTCAAAAGGAAAGGGAAGAGCATCAAACTTCACTGCCTATATGATAAAACAGTGAGACGAGTTAAAATTGCAGAACTGTAGAAAACTAAGCATCACACACTGCTACTCAAAGGGCCCTAATCCTACGGTCACTTCTCAGGCAATGTAAATATTACAAACTACACAGTTCAGATGTATTCGCTCATTGCTTTTTCTACACATTCAATTCAAATCCCCAGTGGTCTTGGGACCAGGTGTCAGATAGCCAGGAGGGTCCAAGCATAAACTGGGACACCAGCATGAGGAACTAATTCTAAAGTTTTGATTAAAATTCATTTCATATGTTTTAGGTAGTTGAATGGACAAATGAAAATTTTAACCTAAAAACCTTTCTACACTCTCCTTTGCATGTATTCTTTCTTTCTAGTACTAGAAACATCACCCTGGTTTACTTCCTGTTGATTGTTTTATAGCCTGCTGGTTCATTGGTCTCTCTAATGTTGGTCTTTTTTCCAGTCTCATCTATCCTATGCATCTAGCCTGTCTCTAACTACATCATTTCCCTGCTCAAAAACGTTCATGGGCTCCCTACTATTTACAGAATAATTTTTAAAAATAGATTCAAAACTCTACAATTGGCCCCAGCTTTTCCAGAATTGTTTTCTACTTAACTTTTACGCACAGCTCATATCAGTCTTTCCCAGAATATGTCCTGATTTTCTTTTCATTCTTTCTCTGTCACTTATGTTGCCCAATAAAAATAATAATAGTTGATAACAAAAGTCACCATCTATTGTGTCTTTACTACATCCACAAAATTTTCTCATCACTTTACATACATTATCTCATTTTATATTTATAATCACCTGAATAAAGTAGGTGTCATATCCCCATTGCATAGATGAGACTTGGAGAAGTTAAGCAACCTGCCTGTGATTACCTATACCATAGTAACTTGCGGAATTAGGCTTCAAATCTAAGTCTATGAATCACATGCCCGTTCTCTCAACCACTTTCTGTCTCACCTTACCAAATGTTCTCACCACCTACCTCCCATATAACCACACACAAGTGGAAACTCTACCCATTCTTCAAGGCCCATCCTGCCACCCCAAATGCTACCCACTGCCTGCATAAAGTCTTTCCTGATTCTATCTCCTTCTCCCCCATAGGGGCTCTCCTCTAAAATTTCAGAATACATCCTTTCTGCCTAAGAATCATAGGTTTCAACAGCTGGTGATCTCAAAGTAAAATCATTTATTTTTTAACATTAAAATTATAATGACTCTGAACTCTAAATGGATCAAAGACCTAAATGTAAAGCCTCAAACTATAAGAATCTTAGAAAACTCAGGAGACACCCTTATGGAAATTGGAACTGGCAACCAATTCCTATTCAGAACCCAAATGTCCATACCTTAAGAAATAAGATAGACAAGTGGAACCTCATCAAACGAACGAACTTCTGCAAAGCAAAAGAAACCACCAAGAGAACAGGGAAACAGCCCACAGAATGGGAAAAAAATATTTGCCAACTGTATATCTGGCCTAACATCTAGGATCTGCAGGGAACTCAAAAGTGCCGAAAGGAAAAATACAAACAGCCCCATTAAAAAGTAGGCAAAAAGCTGGGCTCCGTGGCTCAGCCTGTAATCCCGCGCCTTTGGGAGGCTGAGGTGAGTGGATTGCCTGAGCCCGTGGGTTCGAGACCCGCCTGGGCAAGCGAGACCTCATCTCTACAATAAATCAAAAAATTAGCTGGGCATGGTAGCGCGTGCCTGTAGTTCCAGCTACTTGGAAGGCTGAGGCAGAAGGATTGCCGGAGCCCAGCGGGTCGAGGCTGCGGTGGCCGGGAGCGGCCGCTGCACTCCAGTCTGGGTGACAGAGTGAGACTCCAACTCAGAAAAAAAAAAAAAAAAAAGTAGGCAAAAGACATGAATAGACACTTTTCAAAAGAAGGTATACGGGCAGCCAACAGACACATGATAAAGCGCTCAGCCTCACTCATCATCAGAGAAATGCAAGTCAAAAACACATTGAGATACCGCCTAACCCCAGTAAGAATGCCCATCAGTAATAAAACAAACAACAAGGATGCGAAGAAAAAGGAATGCTTCTACACTGCTGATGGGAATGCAAACTAGTGCAACCTCTTTGGAAGACAGTGTGGCGATTTCTGAAAGAACTAGAAATTGACCTCCCATATGACCCAGTAATTCCCCTATTGGGAATATACTCGAATCATTCTACAAAAAAGATACCTGCACATGCAT
>CAUYQG010016640.1:0-21394 GCA_963574415.1 Tarsius wallacei
TGTGTGTGTGTCAGGGTCTCACTCTGTTGCCCAGCCTGGAGTGCAGAGGCATGATCACAGATTACTGCAGACTCAACCTTCTGAGCTCCGGCAATCCTTCTGTCTCAGCCTCCTGAGTAGCTGGGACTACAGGTGCATGCCACAACACCTGGTTAATTTTTTATTTTTTAGTTTTTGTGGAGATGGGGGTTTTGCTATGTTGCCCAGGCTGGTCTTGAACTTCTGGTTCAAGTGATTCTCCCACCTGGGCCTCCTAAATTGCTGGGATTACAGGCATGAGCCACCATGGCCAGTCAATAGGACCTATTTCTAAAATAGATATTTTAAGACATCCACATTCAACATTATATACCAATCTTAATATACTTGAAATGCTCAATATATTAAGATGTGTAACCAGGTTAACTTGCTTTTTCTGTAGACTTTGAATAAAATATATCTTTTCACTCTTATTTAGGTTAAGAACCTAAAGTTTGCAAAGCAAGTCTGCTTAAGCAAACAAACAAAATCCTTAAAATGTGCAACTACTTATCATGAATCAGAATTCTCGCAACATGGGAATTGAAAATAAACTCTGGAAATGAGTCATTTGCTGCAGATGACCTCAAACTGCAACTGCCAGCCATAATCTCCAATGATAAATCTGAATTTATAAAATTAGCTTAATCTAATAGATGATGACTTTTTTGGCAGGAGAAATGGGTGTTGATCATTTGGAAATAATTTTTTTAAAGTTTAAAAGTGAGTGACAGTTAAGCCACAGTGAAGGGACAAAGTGGAAAGTGTACAAAAAAGAGGCAAAGAGTAAAAGCTATCGCTTCACATTTGAAAATTAGAAAATTTTGCTTTTTATTATATGGGGCCAAAAATAATTTTCATCATACATTTTCCCCCTAATTTTCATGGCAAAGAAATTAAATAGGAAATATATGGATCAGTATTGCGCAGTATCAATAGTTCTCTTGGCTTAGGTCATTCAAAATCAGCTGGAAAACTTTACTGTTTAGGCTGGGGGGGAAAGATTGGAAAGAGACACTGTGATATAAGAATAGAGTTCTTACAGTAACTGTCCAAAGGCCATAGACAGGAAAGCAGCTCAAGTCATCCAGAATTTCACGTCACCCTGCATGAGACACTTTGGTAGACTTCAGGAATTGTCCGCACGTGACAAGAGTCCCAAGGTACAACTCAGAAGCCCCCCCTCACCTCACCTCCTGCATCATGTTAGAATTCTGGCTTCAGAAAATAGAAAACATAATTCAAGACATGCGCATTTATTATCACAATATTAGGGCAGCCTCCAGGTTCTGTCTCCTTCCTAAGATTGCCTTCTCCCATGTGTTGACATTAGCCCAAGGAGAATGGCATGATGACCACAGCAGCTTCAAATACAACATTCAGACCCAGCAATGGCCAGGGGAGAAAAGAACCTCTCATCTTTGTCCCCCTCTAATAGTGACTAAACCTTTTCAAGAAAGTCCGCAGCAAAAATTTCCTCCTGCCTAAATTAAATTTCATCACATTTTTGTGCCTAAAACTGTCATTAGCAAGAGGAATGTTCTAGGATTGACTTGGATTAACTGGAACCCTATCGCAGGGGATGAGCCTAGCTTCCTCTGAAATGCAGAGTCATGGACAAGGATGCCAGAAAGCCAGATCAACTGAATTTTCTATTGGGAAGAAGGAAGTTGGGAATGACTGTGAGAGTGTGGCTGGTGTCAGGTAGCTAGAGAATAAACTTCGCAGTGTTGTTTTGGCTGTTCATCACATGGCGACAAACCATTTGGACTGTTAAGAGGCAATACACTTATACAAGGAAATGCTTATTGAGATAATCATACTCACAAAATTATTAACTAAGACAACTAGTCCTATGACTGTGTGTTTATGTGTTGCTTAAACTTTTTCTTGTCATTTTAAAGGGTCATCAACTATTAAGATGGACATGGTCCCTTCTCCAATTCAACTGAGTAGATCCTTCTTGGAGTTCTCACAGTACATTCCTGTTACCTTTCATATATACTTGTTTATGTCTGTTTTTCATTAGAGTTCCTCATAGTTCTATTTATCTTCACTGAAAGTTCACCTTTACTCTTCCAAATAACAGAAGCTATGACTTTTTCATCTCTTATACCCTACCTATTAGTTACAATACTCAACATAATGCTTCCAATACTTATCACATGAATGAACTAAATGAACAGGGACTTGAAGCTTGTAAGAGTAAAAGTTCGAATGCATTGCACTTAACTCCTCTTCTTATCTATTCTTCCATAACGCTCAGCATTCTCGTGACACATCTACTATACATCTCACTGCTACTGTTTCATTAGTCATTTGCATTAAGATTCAATCCTGTTATACAGTTATTCTTTCACTTTCAAGAATATAGCCCTAACAGAGATGCTCACAAAGATTGCATGTCTATATATAGCCAAAAAATGGAAACCACTTAATATGCAGCAATCAAGATTGCCGAGATAAATGATACTTCCATTCTGTGTAAAATAACTACTAAAAGAAATCACAGTTTAGATGATTATATAATAATGATAAAAGACTCATGACAAAGTCTTAGATTTAAAAAACAAGTGTACAGTAATATACACAGTAGAATCCAAATTTTATGAAAGGAAAATAACACAATGGAAAATGGGAGGCCCTTCCAGTCAAGACAGCAGACTAAGTTGAAGTATAAAGTCTCTCTTCCCACTTCAAGTAATCTAGAAAGTCTAAATAAAATCTAAGGAAAAAAAGTTCATAGTTGGACTTGAAAATAAGGAAAATACATGTGTAAGGGCCACAGAAATAAGCCATGGTGTCCCTCAGAAAAAAATAGAAGTAGACTTTAGCACTGACACAAAAAGTCAAGGTGATGAGCCTCCCATGAAGCAAGACAAGGTGGTGAACTAGAATTAGAAAACCTATTCCCATTATCCCGAAGACAAGGCTTGTTTTAAGGTATGATCAGGAAGTAGAGTCAACTATGACAATCTGAAACTCTCTAACCTGCAAAGTATGCAAGTATGGTGCAAAATTCTTTGAGCCCAAAGGACACTCTAAACCCAGAAATTAATGTAAAAATTGGCCCAGATCTGGGGAACTCATACATCCATGGCAGAGAAAAACACAAAATTGCCCCATAAGGATGCTTCTACAACTCAGCACATAACCTATAAATTGTAATTAATACTGATGAACCCAAATGAAAATATTGCAAAGAATGCAGAGAAATTCAATGCCATGAGAGTTTGCAAATGCAACCAAAATATACCCAAACAACTTTGGGCAATAAAGCAATCTAAAAAGAACTTTAAAAAAAATTATAACCATCAAGAAGATAACAGATTGTACATAACAGAGACAGGGCATTATGAAAAATGGAAAATTTTAAAAAGAATTCTGGACTTAAAACACTATCACTAAAAGATAAAACAATGACATATTAGTGAGTATGCAAGACATAGAAGAAGACAATTTAATAAAATGGAAGATAGATCTAAGGAACTCACTGAAAATATATGGTAAATAAAAAGCACTATTTCTATTTTTAACATATCACTATTGGTAAGATATTCAATTTAGTATTACCAAATTAGTAATATAAAAATATTTAAGTACAATTACCACAATAAATGCACATGATTCAAACTGCATTTTTAAAAGACAGAGACTCTCAAATTGAATCAGAATTAAAAGAGTTATATGTTGATTACTAGAGCGATATTATGGAGTAGCACTGAAAGGCTAAAGACATGGTGATAAGGAAAGGTGTGCTAGGCAAATACTAACAAGAAAGTAGAGATGCTAGGAGAGAAATGATGTTTAACTAAATGTTAATAGCGATTATTGCTGAGGGGAGTGATGATTTTTTCATTATGTTCTTTACATCTGACTGTATTTTTTAAAATTCTTAAATGAAAATGTTATTTTTATAACTGAAAAAATAGTGTATTTTTATTATTAAACATAATATACAGGACTTTTGTTATTAAACAATAAACAGGACTTTATTAACACAGTATAACCTAGAATAACCAGCCCTGCATATTATTTCAAACCTTTATTGGGCACATGTATTAAATCATTTAATCTTTATAACAACTTAACAAGAGAAACAATATTTTTGCTTTATTTTATAGATGAGGAAATGGAAACACAGAGAGATTTTAAATAATTTATCTAAAGTAAAAGAGCCAGTAGAGACGGGACAAGGTAAGGAACATCACCAGTTGCATGTCCTGGAGATATCAGACATCTACACACAGAGTAAACATGGGAGACACAATCCAGAACTCACAAAAATTCCTCTTTTATTTGCAGAGGCAATTGTTTTCCAAGAAAAAGTATTTCAAAGAGAAAATATATTTATATCTTTCTAATAATAGTGGAATTCACAGACAAGATAGAGAAAATTCCTTTCTATAATTTAGTTCATGTGTTTATATCGCAGGACTGTAAAATAAAAGTACCAATATAGCTACTAATGTATAAGGCATGGCTTTTTCCACTTAAAATGTACCATTTCTATAATAGATATGATACTATTTCTGTATTTTAAGTGCTTCTGGGTAATACCAGCAAAGTTAAGTTTGAAGAATATTAATCAGTTTTTAATAATGAAAACTTAGAGAATTTTTCCAACCATGATTTTTGAAATTCTGCCTGTAAAATGCGTGGCTAGAACTATATTCTATTTGGATGTGGTTGTCTTCTCAGATTATACATCCCTTTTCTCTTTAAGCAAAATAGAGTTTAGAATAAATTTTAAGTTAATTCATAGTATAATTTAAAATAATTTCCATAGCTACAAAAATAAAAAAAAATTCACATTATTAGAAATTACCTTTTACCTATATTTACGGTAGCCAAAAATAAGCTATCATTTATAAGTAATGGATGCATTTCTAACCAAATGGATTTTGAAAGAAAAAGGTACATTTTGCTAGCTCTATCAGAAAGGGCCTTGCAAATAGCATGTAGACAATTACATTTCTGGGAACATTCAATTGGCCACCTATCTTGGCTGAATTACAATAATGTGCATTTTGGCAAATCATATCATTTTACTAAGTCATTTTAAATGTACACTGTGCATTTCTTCTCTTACCTCTCAAAATACTTCTCTAGAGCGCTGCAAACTTAAAGGAATATGCTGATACGCCCTGGAAGTCCCATCATAACTGGGTTTGTTTTATAGGAAGTCATAGTATCTTTCTCTAGTTAAATCTCATATTCCTAGAAGGTACACCACAAAGATCCACCTCCCTCTGCACTGTCGCCGCCATGGTAGCATGTTAAGCACATTAGAGTGAATGACATTTGTCAAAGGCCCTACTTAATGAAATAAAGACAATGGTAAATGGTTGATCAACACCTCTCCTCTTCCACTGTCACAGGCTGCTAGGAAATTGTCCCTTCCACGCCAATAAGCTAGGTTTATCATTTTCAAAAGCTAAGGTCCTTTTGCCCAGTTTCATCCACTCTATAGTACTGTTCATATTCATTTGTGATATCACATTATAATGTATGAAAAAGTGATTTTGAGAAATGGTGATGGAGGTATTCAAATGCATAGTTATAATAGATGTGCAGGGGCCCTGGAACATAAAACTAATGATTTCATTTGTCTACTCTTGATGTTATTGAAAAGTATTATCTTATGCATAATTAACAGGGTTTTGAAAGGTTGCATATAAAACATTATAGCGTTTGTCAGTTTGCATTGAGAACTCTGCTGTGACCGATACAAATAACCCATAAGTGTGCTTTCTACCTAATCTGGAAGAATGATAAATATAATCCTCTGTTGGTAAGTCTTTGTTTTCACAGATACTCTCTCACTCCATGAATAACTGTAAAGAGCGAAATAAAATCCATCTGAAGACCATTATAAATTCTGGCTCATTTATATTTCACAAGTGACAATGTCTAAAGACATTAAAATTGTAAAAATTAAATAACTGGCACAACCAAATAAATCTCATGAAACTGCTGAAAACCGTAAGTGTCTAACTCACTGGCAAGAGTCTCACACTTATGCCACTGGATCAGTAGAAGAGGAGTTGGTAAAAAAATATATATAAGTCATATAAAATCGTACTCATCATAAATATGGTGGCTCATGAAAACTTTTCAGTAGCCTCACTTTCATTCACAAAGTAGTCACCCAAATAAAAATACTGCCTTCTGCTCCTTTCTATCCAAAATAGTCAACACTTGCAAGTCTTATGTTAATATTGCGATTAATAGTCTGAAAACTGCTCATTATGGGCTAGATAGTAACAAGCAGACTGACTGTCTGGGTCACGTTGGAGCAGAGCACCAAGGCTGAATGAAACAAAGGCAAGAAGCCATCACAGAGCAGGCAGGTGTCCAAGCAGAGCGGGACTGATTACTAGATTCTTCAGTCTGGGACTATTGCACTCTCCACATTCAACAAGTATATGCTCCCAGCACTGTTCAAACATTTGAACAGGGTTATTTAGGAAAATTAGACTCTTCCTGTAATTAGACATCAGCCAATATTTTAAATTAAAACATTTTTAGACCTGGAATCAAAGATGACTCTAAGACTAAACACTACTTAAAATAATTAAGCCTAAGCTTGTAATTGGGAGAGATGGATAATTTCTAAAAGTGGAAATATGTTGGTATAAGATCCACAGATGATAAATATCTTGTCCCATTTTAGAAAATGAGAAATAGAGTAATATTCTTTAATAACCATCTTAGTATGACACAAGCTTGCTTTAAGTCTGCTCCTATCAAGTACGGGGTTTGACAAATTCCAGGCATTTAGCAGATAGTTGTTAAATGAATGAATGTTTTAGCAATGTTTTATCTATCAAAATATGACATAAAATTACTTCCAATGGGCTTTTACATAGGTAACTATTAGATGTAGAAAACAAATTAGGATCCAGTTACTAGCAACAGTTAAGCAAGATCAGCACTTAGTATAATGTCTTTTAACCAAAATACCACCATAGTAAAAGGCTGTTCACTCACGATATTGGGAGAAATTCAAGATAAAAGGCATAAAAACTGAAGAATGTATCCTATTTCAGTGAGAAAACATTATCTATAACCTTCTTATAATCATTGGCATGCAGAGGATGAAGATCACTCCCTAACTTTTGGCTATGACCCTCAAAACTTTTTTAAACCAACAGGTATACTGTGAGAGCTACAGAGCAGACATGGTAAGAAACCACTTGTGCTACATAGAAATCAGTCGGAGAGATGACCGACTTGCGCCTTCTTTAAACCACTCATGATAAATATTTTTTCATTATATGAAGCCACACAAAAGAAATTCCAGCCACTTACCAAATAAAAATGTGAGTTATTTGCTGGAGACTTGATAACATTGAGAGGAAAAAAATCAGACATTCTTACCTAGTGAAGGCATGGGGGAAAAAAAAGTCTGACTCTTACAGTTACCTTCAAGGTAAAATTAATTATTAATTGGCAAAGCCTGGACATGGAATGATTGCTATCAATATTTTAATACTTTCAGTGCTAATTTCATTCTCCCCATCACAGTTTGTCTACTGAAGAAGCAAGATCTGTTTACTTTCAGTGAGGCTTGCTGTAATGATCACCTTAGGAAGGTTTCCAATATGTTGAAATACTCTGAGTCTTCTTCTTTAATTTCTAATATTAAGCAAACTGAAAAAAAAAGACTCACACTTCATTCACACAGATGAACAATTGTACCATGCCTAGCTGGCTCATGAAATATTAGATTGCTAATTTCTGAACATTAATTTTTTAATTCCCACCCACCAGTGCTGCGGTTCATATTACATTCAGATTTGTGTTGTCTCATAGAAGTTCTGCAGTGATTCATAAAACTTCAACTTTGATAAATTCACCTTTTAATTTCACAATTAGCTGAATTGAACCTACCTCATCTTTAGAGCAAAGCTTGCATAAAAGCCTAGCTAAAATGTACCTTTAACCACAACAGAATGATTTAAACGAAACTTGCAAGTCTTGAGGGTTAGATGCATCACAAAAGAAGAATTAAGAACTCTTCACTTTAGCCTCCAGAAGGAAAAGAGGCAAATGAAGAACATCTCTGGAACTGGAGGTATCAGTCCAAGAAAACCTCAGATTCCAGAGTGACTTCCAATTTGCCTCAGGGATAGAGCCACCCTAACTGCTAGTACCGAGGTTCCAGGACTAAGAAAAGGAAAATCAACCGAGCTGTGAAACTGCCAGATGTTTAAAGCCTAGAAGGGCCAGGTGCAGTGGCTCATGCCTATAATCCCAGCACTATGGGAGGCTGAGGCGAGAGGATTGCCTGAGCCCATGGTTTGGAGACCAACCTGGGCAACTTGGCGAGACCTTGTCTCTACAATTAAAAAAAAAATTAGCTGTGCGTGGTGGTGTATGCCTGTGTTTCCAGCTACTTGGAAGGCTGAGATGGAAGGATCACCTGAGCCCAGCAGGTTGAGGCTGCGGTGGCCATGAACACTGCACTCCAGCCTGGGTGACAGAGTGAGACTCCTACTCAAAAAAAAAAAAAACCTAGAAGGAGTGTTCTGGGGACAGTGTCACCAGAATCATATTTGATTTTTAAACAAATTAAAGTGCCTACTGCCATGCAGAACCCTGTGAGTGTAGGGGTCAATGTCTTGTGCTCTCCTAGACAGTGGTCCCAGATTTGCCCTCACCTTCTATTTTTAACAGCGTATACTTGTTGCTTCTACACCCTCTCCTGGCCCCTAGCCTGTCACTAAGTCCTACCTGGGATGCTGTCTTGTTCTTTTGTCCGAGATATCAGCTTATCTGACATTACTCCTATAAACCCATGGCCCACCACAACACTGGGCACCTGGCCAGTAAGCTCCATGCTTACCTCTCTCTCACCCACCACACCTGAACAATCAGTCACCAGCTGCTACTATAGCTGATTCCATCTTCTAAACGGATTTCAAATCTGTCACCTTTCCATCCTCACCAGCAATCTGGCCACCATTGCTACCATCACCCTGGCCTCCTAACAGCCTCTTAACCCACTTCCTGTACCTGTCAAGGCCCCACCAATCTATTTTTTTATATTGTAGGCAATTTTGTTGCTCAAAAATTTCAGTGTATCACTCTCCATCTTAAAATCCTTCCCGGGCTTCCCTCTGCTCTCAGGATACAGCCATGCTCTCTGTCACCCATTCGGGATTCAGCCCTGATTTACTTACCCAGTCTCATCTCACTATTACTGTGAAAGTGAACAACTTCTGCACACCTAAATCCAGAGGCCCATGCTCTGTGTAACTTGAAGCCTCTGTGTTTAATCCAACCTCACCCTCTGAAGCTAAACCCAGTATCTTCTAAGACATAACATGCCAGGCATATACATAGCTCATTAAATTTTGTTTATGCACTAACCTTGTCCATAGTACTCATATTACCATTTCTTTGGAAGTAAAATTTCTCAAGAATATTCATAATCTACCCATAGATATTGGTAGATTATGCTCTTGTCACGATTCTAAACATGTATTTGTATTAACTTATGTAATCCTCAGAACAACCCTCTGAGTTGATAGTGTTATTGTTCCTATTGTATAGATAGGAAAGCAAGACTCAGAATGACACAGCTAATAAGTGGAGAGGATTTCAACCAAGTCCATAAGCTTCCAGAAGTAACTACTGAACTTCATTGTTACTCCAGAGATAGTCAGGGAGAACATAGTATGTTTGAACTCATGACAGATATTGACAAATGTGCATCAACTGACATTAATCAAATCTTTCCATGTCATGGTTGAAGGTAGTAATGATGACCAGAATGTCTTGGTCTCCAAATCTCTGTAAGAGTTACCTTTACAGTGCAAACATTACACTATACTAGCTTAGTGCACACTTCATCAGGGTAAATTTTTCATATAATATTAACATTTTATGCCTACTTTGAAAAAGAATAAAGTAGAAATATCTCACTGTAAAATTATGTTGGTGCCAAAACTAAAACTACATAATTAATGTTACAGAAAAATGTAGGTTCTCAATGCTTTGAAAATCTAAACTGTATGTCATTTTACCATTTATAGTTTATTAACAAAATTAGATGCAGCTTTTTTATATTAACTGCTGTACATTTTTCTGATGTTAAATCAATAGAGTTTCCATTTTTCATGTTACAGAAATTTAGAAAGTTAAATACATCAGACAAACAGTCATAATGTAATGATAAAATGAAATCTGAAAGATTAAAATGATGGCTATTATTTATCATGCATATTTGCATCCCCAAATAGTAAAAGACCTAATTGCTTGCCTGAGGTTCCCATAAGTATAAAAGTAAAATATGGATTAACAGATTGACCTTTTTCTTCTTTCAGAAAAAAATAAAAAATCTGGGCAGAGAATATGTGGTCAATAAATACTTGATTGATTCCTGTAATAAGCTTATTTAGCTGCTACAACATCTGACACTTAGTATTTTAAGTAGTGAAGGGCAAAGGGGAGAACTACCTATATGTGGTTATAGTGAACCATATTTTAAAACACTTGAAGCCAGGCTCAGTGGCTCAGCCTGTAATCCCAGCACTTTGGGAGGCCAAGGTGAGTGGATTGCCTGAGCCCACTAGTTCGAGACCAGCCCGGGCAACTTGGCAAGACCTCGTTTTACAATAAATCAAAAATTAGCCAGGTGCGGTAGCACATGCCTGTAGCTCCGGCTACTTGGAAGGCCGAGGCAAAAGGATTGCCGGAGCCCAGTAGGTCTATGCTGGGGTGGCCGTGAGCATGACATGGCACTCCAGCCTGGGCGACAGAGTAAGACTTTGAATCAAAAAAAAAAAAAATTGAGAATGGGGGCAGAAATATAGTAGTGCCAAGCAAAACACTTTCATAGTAGCTTTCGTGTATCTGGTTATTCATTCATCCGCATAAATTCATTGAACACATACTATGTGCCAGGCATGGAGTTGCTTGACAAACACCAGTGAATGAACAAACCTTGTCTTTGCAGAGCTCATGTTCCAGTGGGAAGTTATACCATCACACAGTGAGAATCTCAACATGGTAGGTCACTAACAAGATTCTCAACATGGTAGATCACTAACAAGAATCTCAACATGGTAGGTCACTAACAAACTACAAATAGCCATGAAGTCACTGGAACGTGTATTTCCACCTCTCCTCTCTGCACTCCCAAATGCTACTCTAGCTTTCTTTCTAGTTTCCTATCACCTTCACTTAGATTCGATTTCCTCTACAGGGAGCTTCTGCTCCAAAACCATACTCCTGTCTTATTCCAGATTGAAATTCCATCCTTCAGTTCTTGACTGGGAAGAGTCCATGAGATGATTTGCATTAAGGCAGGAGTGACTGGTAGGTACTTGCCTTTTTTCTATTGGTGTTTGCTAAGAGGGATGACTCACTGAAAAATTCAGGCAACAGCAGCAGATGTAATGGGAAAAGAAGGGTTATTTGGGGAGAGGGGGTTTCTTTAACACTCTATGCAGGAATTTTTTCTGCCTCTGGCTGTGCATAGATTGACCTCAAAAAGCATCATTTTTGTGAAGAAGCTGTAACCCAGAATGTTCAGCAAAACGAACAGTCCAAAGGGTGAGGATAAAAAGTAAAATCCCTAATGAATAACAGGATAGAAAATTCCGAAAGAGCAGACCGTAATCATCAGTAAGAAAACATGCCCAGAATAACATTTCTGCTTACTTGAAAATTATCCAAATATGCAGCTGATTTTTTTCTTGGTCCCAACATCACACTTTTCAAATATCCCATAAACCCATTTTAATTTAATATCAGGGTCTTTTAATCCCAAAGATTTCAAAGTCAATAAGAGAATTTATTTAATGCTCTAAACTGGAAGCTTTATTTAGAGCATAGGTCTTTTTCCTTCTGTTGAAAGATGAACGGGTGACTCTGAAATCTTACCAGGTTGACAACAGTATTAAATCTTCAGGTTGCTCAGGTGTCAGGAATTCACAGGATGGGTAATAAGTATTACAAGTGTGAGATGGATCTGCCACAAAAAGAAAGGTTCCTAAACTATCTTCCCCTGATTTCCTGACTGTTCACAACCTTGCTAACTACCATAAAGGCATTACTAATATGTCCAGAATGTTATTTTTCCTTCAATAAGCCAAGTTAGGGCAAAGCCACACATTGGATAACCATCGGACAAGCTGTCAGCAACTAGCTTTTGAAAAATTCAGTCCATTTCTCTTAAAAATAAGTTCCAGGAAAATGCCCTATTTCACCAGGGCAGTTTTCCTCCAACTTACAAATGTTTGTTGATCTGAACAAACTCAGGCTTTGTTAATAAATTAAGCAAAATATGCTTTTAAAACTCAACCACATTGAAACATTTCATCCAGACCTCATTATTTGCCATTTTCATGCCTCTTCAGAAATTCTGAGAACTCCCCCGTGTGTGCCAAAGTGACAGGAGAAAAAATTGTTCTCCAGCTACACTTAGCCATGTAAATACTTGGAAATTCACTCTGTAGCTAAGAAAGCATATTATTATGTCCTTTTCAAAGACATCTGGTAAACAGCCAGCATTGAGCAAAGCAGATAAGTTTTTCTGTAGAAAAGAGTCAAGTCCTACTTTCAATTTCAACCAAACCATGGCCATTGGAAAGAGCTTCCTATATGTTCGCCCTGAGCCATCTCAGTAGGTCGACTCATCTGCCTGTATTTTCATTTTCCCCTCAACCACCTTTGTAGCCTAACAGATTGGAAGGCATGGACTTGAGGACATGGACTGTGTCTAGGTCACTATTGGGAACAATGTACCTAGTATCTAGTAGGCACTCAGTATTAACATTTGTTCTGTGAATGAATACCTCCCATGAAGCAATGTAGAAAATTAAAATCAGGTAGGATTTCAAGGGATTCTAGAACCCAGGCTCTCTGGGGTCCTCTTCTCTTCTCATGGGGCCAACTTCCTTTTCAGGTATCAGTAAGTTGGTGGGGTTGACAGTGGGGGGAGGTCAGAGTCTGGTGATGACTCTTGGCTAGCACTGGTATATTGTTAGTCATGGTTTTCTTAGCAAGTACAAGGTGTTGGGTTTAGGCTAAATCAAGGCCTAGCAGTAGGAGAAAAGAGGGGATCCGTTATTCAAAATCCAGTTTCTCAAACTATTTAGAGGCCACATGTGTTGCCTTATTAATTTGTTTTATAATTCTGAAAAACCATTTAGCCTGCTCGGCTGCTACTTAGTGAGGCAAGCCTTCATCCATCAGTTGGAGTTATTATCACAACATCTTCTTCCTTTAGCATTCATCATCCAAAACTGTCCCTGTAACTTAGGGTTAGTTAGGAAAAGTTTTAGAATAATTTCAGACAAGAGGAGGAGAGGAGGAATGAGAAAGAGGAAGAAGAAATCGGAGGATTGGAAGGCTGAGGCGGAAGGATCGCCGGAGCCCAGCAGGTCGAGGCTGCAGTGGCCGGGAGCGGCCACTACACTCCAGTATGGGCGACAGAGTAAGACTCCAGCTCAAAAAAAAAAAAAAAAAAAGAAAAGAAATAGGAGGAAGCAGGGAGCAGGGGTAGAAGGTCGTAGAGGCAGGAGGAGGAAAGATCTCACAGCTGCTTAGGGTGACCTTAGCCATCATTAGATTTTTATGCTGTGTCCTCCAATCTGTTGCTGAAGGTGAGATTGGCCTTGGCTTTTCTGAAATAACAAAAGTTTAATAAGAGGCCAAACCGTGAGCTCAGACAGAGTAAGAAGAGGGTAAAATGTTTCAAAGTAAAGACTATGAACTGTGGTTATTAGAAGATAACCAGATTCAATCTTGAAAAGCAGAGGATTGACTGGGTAAAGGAGATGATGATAGCGATGGTGGTGGAAGTGGCTGTGATGGTGACAATGATCACGCTTAGCATGGCCAGGTAAGCTCACTTGGTTCTCACAACTACCCTATCAAGTAGATTCTATTATTGTTGTTCTCATTTTACAGAGAAGGAACAGAGAAGGAAGTTAAATGCACAATGTCACACAACCAGCAAGTGGCAGAGCCAACCTATTCATTCAGGATGTCTGGTTGCAATGCTTTCGCCCATTGCTTTTGTTTCCTGTAGTCACTGTAACAAACTACCACAAACTTGGTGACTTAAAACAACAGAAAAGTATTCTCTTATAGCTCTAGAGGTCAAAATTCTGAAATCAGTATCACTGCACCAAAATCAAAGTGTCAACACTGTGCTTTCTCCAGAGTTGCTAGGAGAGAATCTGTTCCTTGGCCTTTCTGACAGTGGCAGCTTCTAGTGGCTGCTGGCATTCCTTGGCTTGTGGTCATATCACTTCAATCTTCAAGGCCTCTCCTTCCTCCATCTTCACATGACTCTGTGTGTATGTGTGTGTGTGTGTGTGTGTGTGTGTGTGTAAAGTCTCCCTCTGTCTGTCTCTCAAAAGGACACTCATGATTACAAATCCAGATAATCCAAGATAATCTCCCTATCTCAAAACCCTTAGCATAATCATAATTTCAAAGATTCTTTTTGCAAATAAGGTAATATTTATAGGTTCCATGATTAGGACCTGATATCTATTTTAGAGGAAGGGCATTTTTTAGTCTACAACACCCATTGTAGCCTACAGCCTTCTCTGCTATAATAGTTTCAATGACTTGGATAGGCTTTTGCTTTTAAAAAAATGTAGATAGTCATTGCAAATTAATTTAAGGCCTCCATTGTGGCAGCTAAAAAGGTAAATATGAAGCTAGAGATGATTTAAATAGTTTTAAAAATTACATCAACATTTTAAAGACTACTTACTATAATTTAACACTCATCTTTAGATTGCTGATTTGTCATTTAAAATCTCAAACATGGACGAGGATGACAGGTCTTAGGAAAACCTTCTCTCAGCTCCATCCTCAGTCACCGAGACTCAGTTAACAAATGCCAGAATAGCACATCTCAATAGCAAGTACTATTATCATCTAATCCCAGTGCTCAGAACTCTTCAGGAACTTCCTGAAATGGACAGTGCCTCACTGTGGGGAAACCATATCCTCCGCCAAGTGACACCACCTACTTCCGCTCCCACCACACCATCCCCTTCCTTTGATACAGTCTCTCTTACCCCAGCTAATGTGTTTTCTTCCCTCTGTTTCTCTCTTTCTTCACCTGGGATATCTATTTCCCTTTCCCTCGGTCCAAGTCTAGACTCTTCTATAAGCTTAGCTTAAGACATACTTTATATGAAAAGATTCTCAATGTCATTAACAATTAGGGAAATGCAAATCAAAACTATCATGAGCTATCACTTCACTCCCCTTGGGATGGTTACTATTTAAAAAGAAACAGAAAATAAGTGTTGACAAGGATGTTGAGAAATTGAAACCCTTGTGCATTGTTGGTGGAAAGGTAAAATGGTGCAATTGCCATTGAAAACAGTATGGAGAGTTTCTCAACACACGCCACCATGCCTGGCAAATTTTTTTGTAAAGATGAAATCTCAATATGTTGCCCAGACTGGTCTCGAACTCTTGATCTCAAGTGATCCTCCTGCCTAAGCCTTTCAAAGTATTGGGATTACAGGTATGAGCCACTGAGCCTAGCCTGGAAATATTTCATATATTAAGCACACATTCAAGGAATTTCTTTGAGAGTAATTCCTATAGCCCAGAAATAAAGAGAAACCAGAGCAGATAAGTTAAAGAATTACCATCTGATTCAGCAATTCATTTCTGGGTATCTAAAAGAATGAAAGCAGAATCTCAGAAAGATATTTATACATGTTTATAGCAGCATTATGCACAATGGCCAAAAGGTAGAAGCAACCCAAATGTCCAACAAGAGATGAATAGATAAACATATCGTGTTTATACATGGGTATATATACAATGGAATATTATCCACCCTTTAAAAGGAAGGACATTTTGATAAATGTAATAACATGTAAGAACTTTGAGGACATTGTGCTAAGTTAAATAAGTCAGTCACACACAAAAAAAGACAAAGGCCATATGATTCCACTTATATGAGGTTCCTAGGTCAAATCCATGAACATAGAAAGTAGAATGGTAGGTACCAGGGACTACAGGGAGGTGAGTTATCATTTAATGGGTACAGAGTTTCAGTTTTACAATATGAAAAAGTTCTGGAGATTGGTTGCACAATAAAATGAATGTACTTATCACTGAACTGTACACTTAAGATGGTACATTTTATATAATGTGTATTTTACCACATTTTTTTAAAATAAGGCAAAAAATCCTTATTTCATGCAAAAAACTTGTCTATCCCAGTAAAATGGCTCTTCTCCATCTATGCTGTTCTACTATAATTGTAGAAAAGAAGTTTGAAGTCAAGAAATTGGTACCCTCCTAAGTAGGTTTTCCTCTTTCTCCCCAAGGAAAAAGATCAAGTTTTTTCCTTCCTGGGTGTTCTCCAAAGCACTCAATATGGCACACTTCACATAGAAAATTGAATTGCTACAGAGCGATTGAGTCAAAATGAAATAAAATTTTATAATGCCTAAAAACAACAGGAGACTGAACAACAACAAAATTAGCCAAGAAAGAAAAAGTACTGAAGAAATTTTAACATTAAAAAATGATATAAAAATTAGGGAGACTTTTTCTTTCACTGCTTACCAATGATAAAGGAACAACAAATACTTGATAAACTGTCATATATACATATATACGTGTGTGTCTGTGTGTGTGTGTGTGTGTGTGTGTGCATGCTTAATGTGCATTTCTAAAGGAAAATTTGGTTCCATACGTAATGAGATAGTTCAGATCAGTGGGTCCCAAATCTTGTGCGCATCAGATGTCTGAGCCCAGTCCCCAGAGATTCTGATTCAGTGACATTGGGGTGAGGCCTGAGAATCTGAATTTCTAATAAGTTCCCAAGTAATGCTGATCCCACTGGTTCAGGGACCACAGCTTGAAATCACTGGTTTGGATCTGTGTTTTCCTGGTTACAGTAAGGACACCAAAATATGTCGTCTGCTCTTGTGCCGTTATACAAAGCCAAAGGAAGACCTTTAGCCTCTCACTAGGCTCTTTCCTCCCCCTATATTCTTTACTTTGGCAAAGTTGGGAATTAGGAAGAAGCATAATATAATTAACAATCTAAGTTCCAAGTAAATCAGACATGGTTTTATTCGTATCTGGTACAGTCCTTCACTTTCAAAGGAAACTCAGAACAGAGTTTCAGCTAGATTTTCTTGTTACAATGGGATGTGTTTAAGTGAGACAAGTTGCAGGCTGGGACAGCAGTGCCTCTGCCAAAAATTAGAACCAGGTACCTTGACACCCAACAACTGGTAACTTTCCCCTCTGGTGTCTCTTAAGTCAGAGAGATCAATCATTTAATGACACCTTTCTTAAGATGATCATCATGTCTAAAACAAGGCTGGTTGTGATACCAAGAAAACAGAATAACAAATACTATATTTAAAAATTAAGAACAAACCCTGACTTTGAAAGAGAAATCCTCTCTTCAGCAAGAGAAAAATTAAATTCAATCCATAGGTTGAGTGGTGCGTAAAGTAACAAAAATTGGTGCATAAATTTTTATACAATATATAGAGTGAATGGGTACTATAATCTATTGAAATCTGCATGGTATACCTGTTCACACACAGCATGATTTAAGAGCATGGTACTATATATATCAATGAAATTTCAGTTCATGTTATCTTAGCTCAAGAGACAAGACTGAGTAGTTTATGATTACATTAGACTCTTGAGATGTGTGAATCTCTTAGTCACCATTTTCCTATGATTTATTAAAATGAATACAAGTATATATATATAGGCTACCACGGAACTGAAATAAAAATGTATGCCTTTTATTAAAATTCAAGTGATAAGCACTCCTGAAACCAGCCATATTAATCTTTTAATGGAAGATTTCTTTTTTTAAGAAAACCCCTTGTCAAAAGTATTAAATCTGAAGTCTGTTTTCTAGAATGTTTCATATATGTAAAAAAACAAACAAATTCATAGTGTGCCTCACTATTGCAAGGATTCAGTTACAATGAATCAAATCATGTGTCACCAAGCTTCCCATACACACCCAGCATCTCTCACCCCATAACCCAGCAAGGCTATAACAGCACAGGTGTGACACTCATTTGCCAACAATAGCATTATTATGAGATTCTACTGAATTCTCATTAGTGGAAGCAACATCATTTATTTTTGCTACGTGATTTTCTGCATAAGGATATAACAGAACAAAATTCAACAGTTCTATCAGTCCTATTTAGAAAACTAAATTACAATGACAAAAACTCACCTAAAACTTGCAAGTAAGAGTCTGACATACTAAGAGACTGGATGATGGACATAGGGATCTGGAAACAAAAATGACTTATACTGGCAATAGAGGTCCCCCAAATTGCCTAAAAACAGCTGCCACAAACATATAACAACATAAACAAATGTCAAACTATGTTTTTGCATATCACTCATTAAGAACATCTTATAAGAGGTGATGTGCAAACAATGGTTTTGTTTTTCAAGGTCAATTCTATTTGAGTCTTGGAAAACAAGAGAAAAGAAACAAATAAAGCAAAGGATGGGCTGAGTATAGTTGCTCATGCCTGCAATCCCATTGCTGGGAGGATCACTGGAAGCCAGGAGTTTGAGACCAGCCCGGTCAACATAGCAAGACTCCTCCCCAATCTCTAACAAATAAAAATAAAAAGTAAAAAATAGCTGAGCATGGTGGCACACCTGTAGTCTTAGCTTCTCAGGAGGTTGATGCAGGAGAATCACTTGAACCTAGGAGTTTGAGGCTACAGTGAGCTATGAACACACCACTGCACTCCAGCCTGGATGACAAAGTGAGACCTTGTCACTTAAAAGGGGGGAGGGGGGGCAAAGGATGAACAAATAGGCCAGTGGAGATAAAGTGCCTAGAAACATATCCCTATATGTATGAAGGCTAAATTATTGATAGAGCTAGCTCTGCAGACTAATAGAAAAAGGATGGAGCACTTAATAAACAGTTCAGGGCTAACTGATGACCCACATGGAGAGAAAATACATTTGGATTTACCAGATATCATACACAAAGATGCAATCTCACCAAGATTAAGGATTTTACTGTGAAAGACACAACTTCACAATGTTTAGAATTAGAAAAAAACAAAATATGGGAGACTATTTTTTATGACTTCAGTTTAGAAAAGAAATTTTTAATCAAGATGCTAAAAACCCAAACCAGAAGACAAAAGCCTGGTACATAAGAATGTATTACACTTAAGAACTCCGCTAGGATATCATTTTATAAAGTATCAAGATTAGAAAAATTAAAGGATACTTATAGGAACACATACATAGGATCCCTATAGGTCACATAATGGTAAAAAAAAAAAAAAAAAAAAAAACTTAACGAAAAAAAAATTCCAAACGCTAACTACTTGAGGCTAGGAAGAAAGCAGAATGAGTTTCTAAGGAATTTTTTAAAAGAATCTTTGCTTTATTTAGCTAGAAAATGATTAACAATCAAACCTAGCTTTTATAAATCTCGTTTGCACCTATTTGAAACCTGGGGAGTGGAAGAGAGTGGGGGGGAAAGGGATGGTTGGTGGAGGACAACTCTAGGGCCACACAGGGCCAACTGTTTCCTGGCTGAGCTGACACCAGCATCACCTGCATGAGAGATCCGACCTCTCTTCACACTATCCTGGTAAATACACACATACACCCCAGGAGCTCATCTTTTTGCAAGCCAAGGCTGAGAGAGAAGTCAAAGGTATGGAATATGGTGACACTGTCTAATGGTGTCCAGGTAAGTGAGGGAGCCACCCACCTGGACACCATTAAACAGTGTCCAGGTCACTCACTCCCACTTAAGCCATCCTTATGGATATTGAAATCAAGCTGTCAGTCACTGTTCATTACTCAAATGGCAAACCCAGTGAGCATCCACCGTTGGGAGAAGGAGGGAGAAATACCAGAATATGTGTGTAGAGATGCTATGATTACAGGTAGGAGAGAGGGAGAGAGATCAAGACAGCCAATCATAAATAGTTTCATGCTTCACTCCACTATCCAACCCTCGCTTTGGTACGATAGTCATTTTATACCATTATTGTCCTTTGTTTTGAACTGAGTCACCCCTCAAACTAGATACCATGGCTAATATCATTTTAGTTCCTTTTTCACATTTTTCAGGGATTTTTTTGTAGAGACGAAGTCTCACTATGTAACCAAGGCTGGTCTTGAACTCCTGGGCTCAAGCAACCCTTTCACCTCAGCCTCCCAAAGTGCTGGGATTACAAGCGTGAGCCACCAGACCCAGTTACCATTTTTACATTTTTTCAATGCTTCTTTTCTTCATTTTTTATTTTTTTGTAGAGACAAGGTCTCACTACATTGCCTTGGCTGGTCTCGATGCCTGGGCTCAAGCAATCCTCCTTCCTCAGCCTCCCAAAGTGCTGGGATTACAGGTGTAAGCTGCCACGCCTGGCCAATGCTTATTTTCTTTGGAAAGCATTTGAATCCCACTTCAGTGTCAACTATTTAACAGAAATGGACATTTCTGAGATGATGCTGGAGATGCAGAAATGGATGAGACATGGTTTCTGCCCTCAAGTTACTTACAGGTTCAGCAGAGAATGGCAGTCAAGTACCAGCAACCAAAGTATTGAGTGTGGTATCCTAGAAATATATGTGGGATGAGGAGGAAATACCTGGGAGAGCAAGTTGGGTCTATATATAAAATGTGAGCTGAGAAAGAAGGAAACAGCAATAAAAGGCAAGCAAACTTTGAAAGTGAAAAATGCAAGCCATGAATGTAGAATCTGTCCCCAACATTAGGGATTATGGTAAATTTCCTATACTTTTACTGAGAGTTATTTCTGTCAAAATGTTAGCTACATCATTTATGCTTCTGGATTCTGGATCCTAAACCCAACAAAATTAATTTGGTGAATTAAACTTGAGTGATCTTCTATCTCTGTTGAATGAATGAATCCAACGAAATAAACAGTTAGTGTCTTTATGTGTTAGGCACTAAAGACACAAAAAAAAAACAAGTCATGGTCACCTGTCCTTAGAGAGGTCATAGAAACACACCCAGTATTTTAAGGAAAAGCATACTATACGATTGGGTAGGGATCTGTTTAAAGGAACTCTACTGCCTCTGAAAGAAAAAGCACACAATATGATTCAGTTATTTAAAACAATGCCTTCTAATGCCTGGCTAACTTACAGCCTACAGGGGCAATATACACGGCCCGGGGGGGGGGGGGCGCCCCCCCCCCCCCCCCCCCCCCCACAACCCCACACCACCAAACACAAAAAAAAAAAAAAAACAAAAAAACACAAAAAAAAAAAAAAAAAAAAAAAAAAAAAAAAAAAAAAAAAAAAAAAAAAAAAAAAAAAAAAAAAAAAAAAAAAAAAAAAAAAAAAAAAAAAAAAAAAAAAAAAAAAAAAAAAA
>CAUYQG010016642.1:0-44899 GCA_963574415.1 Tarsius wallacei
ACCTGATCTCAAGCCAGGTGAAGTGGGGACCATACAACGACCACTTGTGTACATAATCCTAAATTGTACTCCACATCTTTAAAATTTAAAATAAAGGTATAGGCATTTATAAAAATTTTTTTGAAAAGATATAGTAGGATAAAGAAATATCAAAACTTTCATGTAGGTTTGGCTCTTAATGGACTTTAATGGTGGACTGCCAATCAGCAAATTTTAGAGCATTTTATGAATATTTGTTTTTGGAATATTACAGTTTTTCACATATCAGGCACTACGGGAATAAACAGGGTAGCTAAAATATGTTTCTGAGCTAATAATACTTAGCTATTTTTCTCCTGCCTTTTTGAAGCTGGATCAACTGAACCATTGATAGATCTGGTTGTCATACCTTCAGATGAATAGGTAGTCTTATAGCTTGGCTTAAAAAAAATTACATGTATTGCGTTATCCCCTGGTTAGACCTCACCCACATTTAAAGGGATTTTGTTTCTAGTTCTTTAGCAATATGAGGAATTTTTTGCACCACTAGATGTTCTTTAACTTTTAAAGTGACATTTTTTTCAATTATCTGATAGTATTTTAGAAGTTTGTGTGCATTGTTCCATTATTTGAAAAGAATAAGTGATCAAAGAATAGGCATCTTTCATTATTTTAAGGATGTGAAGGCACATGTAAATATCTTTATGCCCTTGGAATCTCACTTCTACTGCCAGTTATTGTAGGAGTACTTTGGCTTTTCTTTTCTGGTGATTTAATTTGTTAGAATAGTGAAATCTTCAAACCAGGTCCCCATTCTTATCCACTGTCATCCCGGTAACTGAGGGGATGAGCGAAAGGGTTGTCCACACTACCTCTTCTCTTGCTGCATAGCTCTCTGGTTGGGTGGGGTTCCTTACAATCTGTCTACCTGCAAAAATTCAACATAGAAATAGCTTTGGCCAACTGTTCAATCTTACTACAGTGTCAGGTCTTTTCTGGCTTCTAGCTTTTCTTAATTTGTTCTTTTTGTTGAGGAAGTAAAATTGTTCTTGAAAATTTTCAGGGAAGCATCAATGATTTGGTGAAAATATATCAGGGCTTGAAGTTTGAGGACATAGTTTTGACATACAGTTATTTAGCCACTTAATGCTAGTTTCATGAAGTGATAAAATAATGCTTCATAGTGTTACTGGAAGATTTAAATGAATAAAGTACCCAGCTCCATGTCAGCTTATAATTAAAAAGCAATAACTACCAGTTTTTGAGCTCGCATTGTGCTGTGCAATGTGCTACACACATTATAGATATTATCTGATTTAATCCTCTCAGTAACCCTACAGAGTAGGTAATGTGAACTTTATTCAATATGTGAAGAAGTTCATGGAGGCTAAGTAATATGCCCAGGGTCACACAACTTTAAGTAGTGATGTCAGGATTAAAATCCAGTCTCTGTGAAAAGTCTGTGCAGGCTTCAGTCAGTAGAAATGGTCATTTCATTTGCATTTCTTTGACGACTGGTCAGACTGATTTTCTTTTTTATTTGGTAAGGAGCAGGGGTTTCTCTCTGTAATGGGTCTGTGAATGACCTTTGCCCCTTCACCTGGGATTGTTCCTGATTATCTTATTAATTTGCATAAGCTTCTCATATATTAATCATGTTATTTAACCCTTCTCTTCCTCTGACCATACTTGAGGCAATGAGCAACATTCATCTCCCACACCTACATTTTACACTTGGGATATGCTTTCTCGTTTTTTACATGGGTCCTTTATTTACATTGTCATTTTTCTTTAGGTCTGTTCTGTAAAATGTTTTAAAAGACTTTTATCCAGAGATATCCTCTTATTGTGATGGTTATTGCATTAAGAAACAGTGTAGCCGGGCTCGGTGGCTCAGCCTGTAATCCCATGGTTTGGGAGGCCGAGGTGAGTGGATTGCCTGAGCCCGTGGGTTCGAGACCCGCCTGGCAACTTGGCGAGACCTCATCTCTACAATAAATAAAAAAATCAGCCGGGCATGGTAGCGCATGCTTGTAATTCCGGCTACTCGGAAGGCTGAGTTGGAAGGGTCGCCGGAGCCCAGCAGGTCGAGGCTGCAGTGGCCAGGAGCGGCCGTTGCACTCCAGTCTGGGCGACAGAGTGAGGCTACAACTCAAAAAAAAAAAAAGAAACAGTGTAATGCAGTAATGAAATCTAACTACAAGATAAATTCTGTGTTTAATATACAGGTTAAGTAGCTTCTGTTAACTCTTAGATTTCAGATCAGAGGAGTAGATCAAAAACCCCTAAGAAAGAATTGCTTCTATTGAAAACCAAAACAGCCTTGCATGTAGTTTCACATTCTTCATCATTTGTTGTTTTTACACTAATTTTCCACTTGATTATTTTGGATTTGAAATAAACTGTTGATAACAGTCTTGAATACTAGTTCATCAAAGTTAGAACGTGACCACCTTTGATTACAGTACTTTTTGAAGCAGTTTGGTAGATACCAGAAATAATTGATAGTGCTGTTGAAAATATATCCAGTATCTTTCTCCACACAGCAAAGTTCCTGCATTCGTGCGGATGATTGCTCCCGAGGGCTCCTTGGTGTTTCATGAGAAAGCCTGGAATGCATACCCCTACTGTAGAACAAGTAAGCCTGGTCCCCAGCAGCCATCTTACCCCTCCATCCTGAGCACAAAGAGAGGGACTTCTGGTGCCAGTGTCTTTGAGAAGGGTTACACTAAGCAAGGCCTTCTGTGGGTTCTTGGATAGTCACTGTCCAATCGATGGTGTTGGGTTCCTTCCTCCAGATCTCTGTGAAGGGCACACGTTCATTTGCAGATGGCAGTCACACTGAAGTGCTTGCTGACTGTGCTGGCTCCAGGGTTGAGCAAATGAGGGAATACCGAAATTATACTCAGAAGTGTCTTTTGGTGTAGTTTCAACAGTATTTTACTTATGTTGTCACATAGTAGAGGAAGAATATGACAGACTTCTGAAACAACTTCTTGTCATTTGCTAAATTAACCTTATAATGTTTTGCTTTTGTGACATTATTCTTTTTAACATTATATTAAAATTAGATTATCATTCATATTTTATTTGTACTCCATAATCTAAGGTATCCTATAACTTGTATAGAGACTATGTTTTGCAGACATTAGCTGCTAAATGTTGTGTTTTCAGGTAGTTTAATCTTTGTGACATTAAATATTGGGACACTGTTTTAACTCCAATTAATATTCTGAAATTTTTCCCCTTTTTTGCCTGCCTCTTCATTATGCTTCAGTTGTAACGGTGAGTAAAACTATTTTTGGCACATACTCTTCATCTTTAAACTTTGTTTTACATAGTAATTATTCTCAATCAATCTTTGCTTTTTTATTAAAACTACCCATCACTGCATGGCTCCCTCCTCTGTGTTCCTTCCACCAGCCCACACTTCACCACATGTTCCCAGTGTTGAGTTCTTTACATCCTTGTCCACAAATTCTGTATTGATTTCACTTTGCTTTTACTACTTCTTTTGAATGCCAGATTTGCTCACCAGACTCCACAGCTTCATTACAGTTGTATGGCAAGTAGGATTGTTTAAATTATTTAGAAGCATGTGGCATCTGACAAGTCTATAAAAATCAGTAGCTGATGATTCATTGTCATTTGAGAATCAGTCTCCTTGTAGAGTCAAAGCATGGATGCTTATGCTGGGAAAGGCTCCCTTAGACATAGGCCCCAAAGAACCAGTGAGAGATCACTGTCATTTTCCTGTTATGTTTTTCCGCAGAATGAATATATGAAAGATGATTTCTTCATTAAAATTGAAACATGGCACAAACCAGACTTGGGAACATTAGAAAATGTAAGTTTCAATTCTACTTTCAGTGCAGAAGCCCCTAGAAATAGGAGTACCATATGTAGTTCTTGTCATCACCAAAGTAATGTCACCTGTGTTCGATTGGCACCTGGCCACACCGAGCTATGTCAGATTGAGGTGAGGCAATCAAGCAATCAGAAATCAAACGGGCTTTCCCTTTCAGTCCCTTTGCTTTGACACTTAAGTGGACTTTGGTGAGGTTGCTGTTTTTATCAGCAACTCTCATTATCTGGGACAGGGAGAGCATGGGAAAACAAAATACACTGATAATCCCCAGCCCAATTTTAGCCATTGGTTTTACCAACTAGATTGCTTTTCATCTCCGTGTATTTGCTGGAGGTACTCTGCAGAGCCAATTTGATTGCTTCAATTTTTACCTCCACTCCACCTTGCTGGGATATGGATTGATTTCAGAGAAATGGCCAAAAGTCATGGGGAGAAGGTACTTCGAATCATTTATAAAAATACTGACAAGGTCCTGACTTACATGAGTTGGTGCATATTTACTTCTAATGTAAGTTTTAAGAATATCAGTTAGGACTCAGAAATGTAATCATTAACTTTTGGTAAGGTTTGTCACAGTTCTTGGAAGGGCATTTGGTATAGTTTGATGCCCTTATGTCTGTGATTCTCAGAAGTGTAGTGGCTAGGCACAGCAGCACATTATGTGGGAACTTGCTAGAGTTGCACATACTTAGGCATTCTCAAGGGCTGCTGCATCAGAATCTCTGAAGGTGGGTCCCAGCCGTCTCGGTTTTCTGGTGCCCACTCAATTGAGAACTGTTTCAACCTTATGACATGCTGTTACAAGAGAGTAAGTTAATGATTGTGGTAAATTTTATTCTTACTGTTAGGAATTTGTGTTTTTATGGTGTTGACGCCAAGTAAAGAACTTTTGAGTTTTAATTTGTAGTGTTTGACTTTTCTTTCAAGTGATTATTTGACATTTCATGTTTTCATCTAAAATTTAGGGTCTAAATAAGATAATTTGGTATGCTTTAATATAGTCATCATATCCGCTGTCACATCTCTGGCATTTTTAAAACAATTCTTAATTGGTTCATAGATGGGGTTTCAGAAATAAATGACTCAACACCATAAAGTACAGAGGAGTTGATATTATACTGAAACTGAATAGCTTCAGCGTAATCAAATTTGGGAGAGATATTAAACTGTATAATGCACCATCTTGAAATCTAGTTATAATCTCACCTTATGTTTCTATATATAGAACTTACAAGTTACAAGGACATTGTTGTGTGTCATTTGGGTTACAGGTACAATTTGTTATATAGAGCCTCTCTAAGGACTACCAGAAAATAATATTGACAGATTTCTGTTTGTTTGGCAGCATCTTCCTCTCCTCATCCCCTTTTTATTTGGGGATATAAGTGGTAACAGTTTCCAGATCCCTCAAGATTTCAGACAGAATTTAATTAAATAGTAATTTGTATTTTTTTATTCCCCATAACGTACCCTCAGGGACTTATAAAGATTTTATATCTAAGTATAATAGCTTTACTTAGCAAGAATAATCTACAGTTTGTTTTGTTTCATTCTCTGTCATTTGTAGGTACATGGTTTAGATCCAAACACATGGAAAACTGTTGAAATTGTTCACATAGATATTGCAGATCGAAATCAAGTTGAACCAGCCGTAAGTATTAATACTCAGTTACATTTTAACCTGTTTCCTTTTACAACTAAAAATTACTTCCTCCCTTCCCTCCCCATGTGTCCTTCCTTCCTTCCTTTTTCCTTCCTTCCTTCCTTCCTATGCTGAAGTGAGCCTGGAGTTTAGTCTGGGTCTATGCTGCAAAGAGACCAGAGAGTAAAAGAGAAGATTTGTTTTCTGTGGGAATTTTGCCTTTGTAGAGGTCATCCCTTTAAGAAATCCCAGTATACCTGGGACACCTAGGTGTGTGTTTTCACTGGAAGGAAAAAAAAAATGACATTGTTTACAAAAAGGATTCTCCCTTCTTCAGCCTTGGGTGACAGAGTGCGACCCCAACTCAAAAAAAAAATTCTTCTTGGATCTTCTTTAAATAGTACGGATCCCTTTTTAAGTGTGATAAAGAAAATAAAAATTTATTTACAGGTATTCAGTAACTCAGTTAGGGCTGAAGTTTTATTTGTAGAGAATGGTTTGTGTAGAGGATTTTAATTTAACAGTTAAATAGAAATAGAAAATAGCTTTCTATTTTGATTCTTATTAGATGTAAATAGTGATATCCAAGACTTCTGACTTAATACAATTTTTTTCCACAAGCAGAGATACTTACTCCTCATGCCAGATTAAGACCCTTGTTTGACTTTTTTGAAGTGTGTGCATATTGGCTTGGTTCTTGTTTTATAGTGTGCTGGGTGCTGCTTTGCTTTGGAGGGTATGGTTGTGGACTCTGTGTGTTGATACAACTGGTCCTCTTCCTGCTAGTCAAGAGAGCTAAAGCTTTGGAATAAGAGTGTCACCCCTTGCTTTGTCTTGGTCAAGCACAGTGTGTTCAGTCAGTGTCCCCTTCCATTTCTGTTTTTGGTGCTTATTCTCTGAACTTGAGCAGTGTTGTAAGCTAAACAGAAATAACTCAAACACTAAATGTCTGGTTTTCCTGGTGAAATTTAAAAGTAAACCTTCTAAAACAAAGGTCCCCGACCTTTTCTCAGAAATCCCTGGAGTTGAGAATGCCAGCAGTGATCCTCTGCCAGGCTGGGCCCACACTGCTAGGGCACCTTCCTCCCCCCGCTTGCTTACAAGTGTGGGCACCAAGAAGGGACCCTGCTTCTAGAAGCTCTTACATTTTAGTTTTACTCTGATTTGAAGTTTTTTCAATTTTAGGGATATTTCCATTTTAGGAATTATATAGGGAGTTTTTTTATCCTTAGAAATGAAATGATATATCTGTTATGTCCTTTATTTCTGTTGGTATCATTTGTAGACATGATTTACTGTATGTGAAAGAACAGTGATGGAGAGAAAAGTAACTGGGAGGAATGAGTGAGTCAGTCAGTGGCTAGGTCAGGGTAGCTTACTTGCCTGGAGCCATCCGCCACAAGATATTAGCAGCAGTCAGCCACACCAGAATTGGGTGCCCTGGGGAAGGCATTCAGATTACGTTGTTGGTGTTTGGAAACACTGTGTTGGCCAAACAAAATGTCTCCACTGACCCAGTCTTGTGATTCATAGATTTGCAATCCACATTGTGCACCAGCAGAATACAGGCAACTTTGGTTTTACTGGGGGCATAAAAATAGTTCTTTTTTCCTGTCTTCGGGTGAAACTGGGCTCTCAGTCAGTATTTGCAGGCATGAATGCAAGTGGAAAGAACAGTGTAAGACAGATTGTACAAGAACCCTGGAGAGGCTTACCGGGCAGCAGCACTCATTGGGTGCTCCAGGCAGAAGGCATTGCACACACAAAGGCTGAATAGGTAGTTCTCAGTGGGGAATGAGATGATGTTTGGGGTAGGTGGGTAGTGAAAAAGACTGGAGTGGGCCCAAGTGAGGAGTGCTCTGTATTGTGAGGCCATGGAACTGTGGCTAAGAACATACGTTCTGAAACTTGATGGGCTTCAGATTCCTGTTCTGAAACTCTGCCACCTGCTGGCTGTTTAATCTTGGATACTTAACCTCTCTGTGCCTGTATTATTTTGTGTAAAATGAGGCTAATTGTTTCAGAGTTAAATATGAGTACTTAGAGCAATGCCTAGTTCAGTAAATGCTAGCCATTATTGTCATTATTATTAACTGTAGTTGTTTCAAGTTTCATTGAATTTGCAGGTACTTATTTATTGTAATAAAATACACATAACTAAAATTTGCTATTTTAAAATGTCTAATTACAGTGTCATTTAGTACATTTAAAATATTGTATAACCGCCACCACTACCTAGCTCCAAAATATTTTCATCATCCCAAAAGGACAGGTACCCTGTACCCATTAACAGTCACTCCTGCACTCCTTCCCCCAACCTTTGGCAACTACTAACCTGTTATCTGTCTGTCTGGATATTTCATATAAATGAAACCATACAATACAGGGCCTGCTATGTCTGGCTTCATTGTGGTACTTAGCAAATGTTTTCAGGGTTCATCCACATTGTAGCTTGTGTCAGTACTTCGTTCATTTTTATGGCTGAATATCCCAGTGTGTGGATATACCGCATATTGTAAATGTATTAATTTGTTGATGGGCACCTGGGTTGTTTCCACCTCTTGGCTGTTGTGAACATTTGTATCATAGCTTTTTGTCCATGTGCTTTCTCAGTTGTGGATAATAATGCACAACTGATACTATGTAGGGATTGTCAGCTCTTTTTACATAAAAAAAGAACTCTGATAGGCACCTTTTTTTCTGTTATAAAAAGAGGAAGGGGGAACGTGGTGGCAGGATAGGTTTTTGAGTGCCTGGAACAGAGCGCTTTGCAGGGGTGTGAGGCTAGGAGGGTGCTGGGCTGCCTGCAGGGGTGTGAGGCTAGGAGGGTGGTGGCGGGAGAGTGGGAGGGCCAGTCCCCATCCCAGGGAGGAGGCGACTGAGACGCCTGGTGGGCCGGGACTCTGGGCATGCCCTTTTCTTGTGCACATCCTCATCCGCCCACGCTCCCTGGAATAGGCAGCTGCCCCCACTCTTTTCCTTTAGGTTCCATCCCATTGTTTGGGCCTTAACTAGGTGGTTACTTCTGTTGCAAACACCTGGGCCACCTGGAGGTCATTTTCTTCTTTCCAGATCCTATTTGGTATCCTGTTGAGTTAGTGTGTTCATTTGATTCTGCCTTTTCAAGTAATTTTGTTACTGGGAAATTCTAGTCCATAGTGTTGGGGAAAGGAAGAAAGCTTTAAGAATGCATTTGACTCTAAAATGGTAGTGTTGTCATGGCAGTCAACAGCACTGAATACCTGTTATGCTGTGCTGGCTGTCCAAGACTGGGGTCGTACCACAAGAGGCTTATACTCTGAGTGAGACAGGCCCAGTGCAGTGAAATAGTTAACAGGTGGCAGAGACTTAGGCCTGGTCCAAAGTGCTGCAGGATTTGAGAGAAGAGGACAGTCAATCTGAGGACACAAGTCTGAAAAGGCTGAATGCCTTCTGATGAGAAGGGTGAGCAGGGTTTTGGTGGATGGAGCACTTGTTACACTTTTCTCTCTTGCTCTCATTGCTCTGACACATTATAAATTTGTTCATTTTCCTCTCTCCCTTCCAAATAGAAATTGAACCTGAGCGGGAAACATCTTTGTACTGTTCACTCCTGTCTCCCCAGCCTGAGATATAGTAGGTACTTGGTGAATTCGTGTTAAATGAATTGAAGAATAGATGTGAGGGTAGAGGTGTGCTAACACTGCATTGTAGTTTTCACAGCTGAAGGGTACCTAAGTTGCTAGGCCTCGTTGTTGTCATACTGTGCCTCACATAATCCTGAGAGTTTCTTGGTGCCCCTCGGGTTGTCAGGATGGAGTGACTAGAATATGGGGCCAAGAAGTCCCTGCCTGTTCTGCTGGCCTGACGTTGGTCTTTCCCATGAGGTTTATGCAGCACATGCTGCTCTGTGGCTACAGAAAGTTGAGTTTCTGGACTAACCTCCCTGAGGAAACTGAAGCCCAGGTAAACTGGCTTTCCTCACGACTGCTTAGCTAATGCCAGGAGTGGAGTTCTCCCGGTCCAGTGTTCTGTCCACTGCCTGCTTCCTCCCAAGCGGAGGCCTCGCTGGGCCAGCCACTCTTGGAGACGACACTTTAGCATTATCTTCCCCTCCTCAAACTGGTCTGCCGCTGGCCGTGTCCTGGCCTTTCCTGGCCTTTCACACTGTCCTCAACTCCCTCCTGGAACTCCTTTCTCTGTGTCCAAAGCCTGCATGTCCTGCAGGATCTGAGTCAGAGCTTACTTCCTTCAGGGAGGTTTTGCCCAAGTTGAATTAGTCTTCCTCTCTGCTGAGTTTCAGAAGCTCTTATTAATTTGATTGATGTGTTTTGTTCTTTTGTGTTTAGAGAACACAGAGTGGGTACTTCATAAACATTGTTCAGGTGAACCTGATGAGTTGGAGATAATGGTGACCGCTAACCTATGTGAGTCAAGAGTTGGTACTGGAGTATAAAATGAATTCGATGTCAGTCTGCTGACTCTTGGATTGGCAAGGAGCGAGGAAACAGGCGCTCACAAACATTGCCTGTGGGAGCATAAATCAGTATAGCCAGTCTAGCAGAATTATACGTGTACATGGCCATTGGCCCAGCAAATTTCACTTCTAGGAATTAACCTTACCCACTGTGAAGTGACAAGTGTGCAACCCTAAGATTAGAAGCTTTCTGAAATGTTTCTCTGTAAATCGGTAACTGATTTAAAACATTATGGTACACTCATGATAGAGTTTGGTGCAGTCATTAAAAGGGTGTAAGCTCTATTTGTACTGATAGAGAATCTTTTTCAGGATAATTTGGAGGGAGAAAAATAAAAGAAGAGTTATGTACATACTTCCATTTGTAATATTTTAAAAGGTAGAAAAGTGTATCTTTATACAGGTACGTATTTGCTTATATCAAGAAGAATTTGTAAGGTGTTGGTAATAGTAATCCCCTCAAGGCAGGGGAACAGGAGCAAAGGTCGAGGTCTGGCAGAGATTTCTACAGTGGACAGGGAGGATGTATTCTTCTCACCAATGTATCAGTTTTTGCTGCATAAGACATCACCACAAATTTAGTGGCCAGGAAATGTAACCTGATTAGTCAAGGGAATGATGTCCCATTACCTGTGCCATAGCCCATTGCTCAGAAGCAAGTCAGAGGTTCCGCTTGCACTTGTGGGGGTGGGGAGATTATATAAGTGCAACTCACGGCAGGGGTGACTAGAGTGGTAGGAATTGGAAGTTTAATTTAAACTACGGATAGGCCATCATGGGTGCCGACTGGGTGGAGGTGGGGCTGTGCCCAATGGATTGGGTCACCTGTTAGACCTGGGGAAGGTGGGATAGGGTTGGGACATTGGGGCAGAATCCTCTTCCCAGATTTGCTGAGTCTGCCTTATGCAGGGGGAGGGCAGGTGCAAAGAATGGCTCATGCTGGCCCAGATTGGATAGGGAATTCCAGTGGTCAGATCCCACCCCCCACCACCCCTAAAGTCAGTCTTGGTGCTCATCCTGCAGCTTAGGAGCATCAGTCTCCTGCTTTGCCAACAGGGAGTGGACCCCTTCATGAGGTGTGTCCAGAAGACTAGGAGACTGTGGCTGGGTTCTGCCTACACTACTTGTATTACCCGAGAGCAGCACCTTCTGTGTGGGAGATCTTGTGACTACTCAGAGTGTCTCCCTCATCGGATGCTTATCTGTTTAATGGTTACATGTCATGTCCAGGACCTGGTTACCTGTGCAGTTTTGAATACCCAGAAGTTAGGCAGGTTGTCTCTAGTCCTACCCAGTTTAACAGTTTATGATAAAATCTGAACCTTTTCCCTTAAATAAGTGAACTGGTGATGATTTGGGGGAAAAAAATCGGGAAGATCTTCTGAAGATGTGGTGATCTCTCAAAGTTCAGACTGGCACCTTGACTCCGGGGTTTTGGGCTGAGTCTGACTTAATTCAGTGATTTGATTTTTTTCATTCTATTTTTAATGTACAGGTTTTCCTTAAGTGAGCAAATTTTTTAATTTTTTAATTTTTTTTATTTTTTGACTTGGAGTCTCACTCTGTCACCCAGACTGGAGTGCAGTGGCCGCTCCCGGCCACCACAGCCTCAACCTGCTGGGCTCCGGCGATCCTTCCACCTCAGCCTTCCAAGTAGCTGGAACTACAGGCGCGCGCTACCGCACCCGGCTAATTTTTTGATTTATTGTAGAGATGAGGTCTCGCTTGCCCCGGCGGGTCTTGAACCCGCAGGCTCAGGCAATCCACTCACCTCAGCCTCCCAAAGGCGCGGGATTACAGGCTGATCCACCGAGCCCGGCTGAGCAAATTTTTTAAAAACAACTTACGTTATTGAGTTTCTTTCCTTCTTACTACTTGCTTTATAATAAATAAAACTGCTACGTTTAATTTTGAGAGGATAGGAAGCCTGATTCCTGACAAATGAATCAAGACAAATGTGAAATGCAGTAGTTGGGAAGGAGCTTATATAAGAAACCAAGAATGTGAAACGCCACCTGGTGGGGGGTTTTTGTCACTGCAGGTGGATTTAATACAAACAGAGCCAAGCATTTTAATTCATACTGACTGTTGATTACTTTTAAGGTTTAACTCTCTGCTGGGTTGTCAGAAGGCTTATATATCACTCTTGTAGGTTTTCTGCTTTTTGGTTGTGCTATGAACTGTACTTCACCATGTGTAGGAGGATGTGATTCGACCCATGGTGTAACTGAATACTTGGGTGGATGCTTTGACATGTTTACATAATTGAAGGGTGACATTGTCACAATAACTCTAGAAACAAGGATTTGTTATAAAAATCTGTCAGTGTAACCCAGGGTCACAGAGTAGTTTGCTACAGAAATTATATGTACTTAAATATATGAGTTATTAGGGTTTTTGGTTGATGACTTAGGGAGGTCTATATATGACTATTGCTTTAAACATTTTTCTCAGTGATTGTTTTAGAAGAATAGTCATTGCCTAATGAAATAAGCTGAGCAGTCTGGAATTTCTGCATAAATGTCCCCACCCAATTTTTTTTGGCCCATTGTGGACCATAGTCACCATGCAAAACAGATTTCCTGTTTCAAGAGAAAGTGGTATTGTCAAAGTGTTACCTTCTTTAAGAAGGAAGGGGCCTTCTGCCCAGCATCCCAACAGTCACTGAGTACACCATGCTGCAGCAGGATATACCCACTAGCACCATTCTCCCTCCATCCCCACACCCTCCTGCTCATACCCATGCTTCATATCTAATCCAGGTGTCACTCCTGAAAAGCCTGGGTGTCTCTTGGGGGCCAGGGCTGTACTGTACTCATCATTTCTGTGCTTCTAGGACCTAGCAAGATGCTCAATGCCTTTGGTAGATCAAAGAAAATTTGCAGGTTTTTTTTTTCTCTGTGGTATTAAAAAAAAGAAGAAAGGCGTTGTAGGGGAGTTGAAGTTTTTATTGTTCAAGTAATAAATGAGCAAAATGGTACTTTAATTCCTTTATTAATTCTGGATGATAAAATATATACAATCTGCCTTCAATTCTAAAAATTCTGAGTGTTGTTTCTAAATGAGCAGACGCCTTTTGGGTCAGATTTAAAAGTGTTTGAGTTAGATCAAATTGTAATAAGACTCAGGGTATCCAGCATAATATAACCACAATATAAGTTGTAAAGGTTTTCTTTCCTTTTTCTTTTCAGTGTCTAAAGTTGTTGCTGATACATAACCACAGTCAAAAGTTGGGGAGTCTTTAAATGTCCTGATGAAATGCACATGCATATCTTCAACTCATGTTCAAAATATACACAAATGAGTCAGTTGACATCTGCTTCTGCTTTTTTTTAAGGTATAAATTTGAATCTGGCCCTTTTTAATCATCTCCAGCACTTTGTCTAAGTAGCTTTCCATGATTTGTATACAAAAGTCACTTCCCAGGAGAGGAAGACTCTTTAAAGTGTAAGCCGAAGTGTACACACGATTAACATCAGAGAGACCTTCGTTTTTGGAAGTAATTTGAGAGAAAATGAGCATGGTTTAAAAAAAAGAAAAGAAATTGGAACCACATTTTTAGGTATTTATGTATAACAAGAAAGGATTGTATCAACCTTCCTCTATAGTACATGCTATGTGATTTTACAATTTCCAAGGTTTGTGTTTTTTAGTAGAATGATGTTTAATTCAAAATTTCAATGCTTACATAGCTTAAAATGATATATCTTAACATCTAAATGTTTTTTAACTGTCGATAATAAGCAGATATTAATGAAATAAAAGTAAATTATTTGGAAGGTGTAGTGCAAAAGTGTAGATCTATTTCATATTAAAATACAGATTTAAAGAAGGAATGATGTTTTTCTCTCATCTTTTCAACATGTTTGCGCATATCTTAACTTTCAGTGAAAATTGTTTTTCAAATGAGGCATTTCAAAACCAAGAGTTATACATTTTTGTGACTACAGTGGTGTTTCACTGAAGATGGTCTTCCTGAAAGGAAGAGACTCAAGCTAGTGAATTGTGTGCCATATTGTTTCTGGGTCACAGGAAGGAGGTGCAGGGTATCTTCTGGTTGATAGGATACTGGTTTTTTGTTTTGTTTTGTTGTTGTTGTTGTTTTGAGTCAGAGTCTCACTCTGCCACCCAGGCTGGAGTGCAGTGGCACGATCATGGCTCACAGCTCAACCTCCTATGCTCAGGTGATCTTCCATTTCAGCATCCTGAGTAACTGGGACTACGGGTGATCGTTGCCATGCCCGGCTAATTTCTTATTTTATTTTTTGTCGAGATGAAGTTTTGCTATGTTGCCCAGACTGCTCTCGAACTGCTGGGCTCAAGCAACCCACTTGCCTCAGCTTCCCAAAGTGCTGGGATTATAGGCATGACCACTGCACCTGACCCGTAGGGTCCTTTATCAGGACTTCTGCAGAGCTAGGAGAGGCCCCTTTTTTTGTGGGCTACCCAGTATGTGTTGTGCTTTTAAGAGAAAGCTCAGATTTCTTTTTCTCCTTATTAACCCCAGTATCCTAATTGTTACTCCCATGCCCCTTGTTCTTACCTCCTCATGAGTATAATTTTCATTGTCATAGTTACCCCAAATCTCCATCTTTTTTCTGGTCTCTTTCCCCATTTGCAGATGTCCTCACCTCCCTACCCCCTTACGGGGGGGGGGGGGAATAAAGTGCTGTTCTGCTGGTCTGAGGGCGGGGGTAGTTTTCTCACAGTTGGGCTTAGAGTGCTGCAGGCCTCTCTGTAGCCCCAGTGTCCACCTCAGATAGCCAAACTTCCCTCCCTGTACCGTGACCCTTGGGTTGCTGCTGCTGCTGGGACTTCCTGTTGCTCTGCACCATCTCTTTCCAACAGAAAAATTTCTTGTGAGCAGCTTCTTCAGCACCAGCTCCTGTGGCAAAGCTCTCACTAGTCACAGTTCTTTCTCTAATAGGATACAGGCAGCCCAAGCGAGAGGAGGCGGCTGCCCATAAAGCTCAGCCTCCTTTGTGAGAACTGTAGTCGCCTCTGCTGAGTCCAGCTCACTCGCACCTTCCTCAGCTTTTGCCCAGTTTGGTCCCCTGCAGGCAGGAATGCATGTGTGAGTCCCAGTTGTGGGCTGGTCCTGCCCCCACTTCAGATTCTCTGAACATTCCATGTAAGTTAGGACCCAGGCCCAAACTCTGAGCCCCTTACCAATCTAGTCTGGTCTGCCCGTAGGCAGCTTCTTCGAAATGCAGATTCGTAGCCCCCTTCCTGTTCAGCTCTCTCTATAGCCCTTAGGTGATTCCTGCACGTGTGCACCTTTGAGAAGCTGCACATTGGTGTGCTGTTATGGTGAAGACTATAGTGTAGGCACCCTTCTAGGGTTTTAGAAGCCGAAGGAATGTCAGTTGGCCACGGTCCAACATTCACCTCAACCTTTATTTTTACCGGTAAGGAATTTGGGCCCAGGGAAGTGCTGTAGCTTTGCCCTGCCATATAACAAGCGGAAGGGGAGCCAGGAGTTAAATGCAAAACTACTGACTTTATTTTCATCTTTCTAGAACACCTTCTTACTATATGATGTTTCTTTCTTTGCAATGTGTTGATTAAGAGCATTCCTAGTTGACTTCAGGGAAACAAGCAACCACCTGTTCTTCCGTCTTTCTTCCCTAACGTCTGAAACACCAGTTTTCATCAGTGACCTTGACCATCTCCTCCCACAGCTACTGAACTCTGGTGTATTTTGAAGTTTGCATACATGCAATAAAGTAAAAGAATCGGAGACCTAGAAGTGTGTTTTGGTGTGGGAACTTACCGGGAGCACCACCTACACGTTTTCCTGTTTGTTCATTAATAAACATTTCTTGAAACTTACCGTTTGCTCTGTGTTGCTATGGTAAATATTTTTCCAGTTAAAGAACAATTGTGCCTGTTTAAAGAGAGTGCAGGATTGTTCATCAGTGAACATGCTAAAGTACTTCTAAGTGGCTTCTAAGTTCCAGCTGTTGCTTGAGCGCCCCTTTGCCAGACTCTCACAACTGTCTCTCACAATGGATGTAGACCAGTATCGGGCTCCAGGCTGCAGTCAAAGTTCAACGGCTAATTGGAGCTGAGAGGGTTGGAATTTTGCACTTTACTGAGTGAACAGCCATTTTAATTGCATGTTAAAAGACTATAAATGGGATTGTTGGGCTCATCTAAACTGTTCCTCTGAGCAGCTTGTAGAAGTCCCAGATAATAATCTTTTTTTTAAGGATTGTGATGTCAAGAAAAACAAATTGGTTTTTAAAGTTTGCGCTTTTTGCTTGTTCTTTCTACCACTGGCCATTTGTTCTTTGGTTAGCATCCATTTGTTTGATGAGTATGTTTTGGTAGGCAGAACAGTGTCCCATTTCGTTAAGGCCAGGAACATGCTAAAAACCAGTACCTGATTTGCTAAAATTCCAGTTGCCTTTGGAAAGGAGCCTAACGGTTTGCTTTTCCATACATTTAGCTCTTTTCGCTTTGAATGCGGCCATTCCTTTATTTGAGTGAACAGTCTGATACTTTTTGATTGTTTTAAGCCACAGGTATGTATTGTTTAAGAAAGATATTTTGTTCTTTCAAAAAACACTTTTTCCTAATGTTAGCCTTGGCAAGCTGATAAAACTTGATTGAATTTATCTCGGGATGGATCTCAGAGGCGTGTAAGTTTTGGCCACACCTTAAGCAGTGCTTGTTTCTTGTGCTTGGGGAAGAATTTTACATATCTTATCTTTTGATCTTGCCTTCTGTGAGACAGTGCCCAGATGTTACATATTTGAGTAGATAGTGTTGGCAACATATGCTCACTGCACTGTCTTCAGAAAAAAACTTTATAATTTCAAAGACTTGTGAGAATTCTAAGATGTGCTCTCTAAATAGTCTTTATAGTATCAACCTTTTTTCTCTTCAAAAATGAAAAAAAGCGGTGGAATATGACTGGAAAAAGTGTAGTGCACACCAACCATGTGAGGTTGTTAATATTTGGCAGCTTTGGAGCTACAAAGATGACATTTTCTTATGGGCCAACCTCATATTTCCTCCACCGTCACCTTTGGTGGATGATCCCCCGAATGGCCAGCACTCCATCTGTTCTCTCCGCTTTCAGGAAACTCCTGCGTTTTCAATGTTACTTTTGTTCCAACTGTTGCTTCTTGTTTCCTAAGAAGGGCTTTCTGCCTCTTGGAGTTGCACAGTGGCTACCCAGTCCTTAGATCTGAAAAGAGCTTTTGTTTGTTAGAAGTTTGTGGCTGAGATTTAGCAAGCCCTAGGAGGGCCTGTGGCTGCCCAAAGCGCTGTGGTCGCTCTCTTTGGTGTGAGCAACACTTGATTTCAGTGGAGAGCCTCTTCCTTTTGCTGTTAAAATGAATCTAGACATTCATTTCTGTTCTAAAAGTGTAACTTATCACTAGTATATATGAGAGCTCCGAAAGCTCTTTGTTAAAGTGTGTGCCTAATCAAGATGTGAGGTTTGTGACCCAGCTTCTGACTTGTGATAGTGTGTGTGTGATAGTATCCTCCTTGAACTTAGGGAAAAAAACAAGTCCAATACGGTGATTTTGCGTAAGGAAATTTCTGCTTGTCAGATGCACGTCTCGTCTCGCCTTTGCTATGCTGTGAAGCAAACCATTGTCAAGATCCTTTTTGTAGTAAGTTAGAACTTTTTCCCCCCATCTTCAGAGATGATATAAATAAATGCAGGCCTGGTTCCTATTAAAAATAAATGTGAAAATGTTTCCCACTTTCTTCTGCTGCCTTACATGGTCAAGCACTTTCAGATCACTTCCAGTAGTGGATTTAGAGACCGTTCCAGTATATTTGAAGGCATAGTTGGATGGCAGTGCCCTCTTGTGGGAAAATAACATATTGTTTATTTCATGCTTGCTTAAATTTTAGCAAAGATTTTAAAGTTTGTGTTAAAAATCTACATGTAAAGCATATCTTGCACAAACACTTTTTCATTAGAACCCACTATCAACTTAATGTCTTAATGTTCATTTCTAATTTCTTCTGTGTTTTAAAAGCAAAGAGGCAGGGAGGTTGCTGGATGTGGTGGAATATGAATCAAGATTTTCTCCAGTTTCTCGGGTAGGGGAAAAAATTCTTTGGTGAGAGCCAGAAAATGTTTTCGAGCAGCTAAAGGCAGATGTTTTTCAAGAAATTACTATAAACAGCTCCAAGTCCAGTTTTTAAAGTGCGTTCCTTACAAAAGCCCCTTTTCAGCAAGGTAAACTCTTTCTTTGGGAAGGTTTTCTATGCTAATTGAGCAAGGATCTCTTCAGATGCTTGAGTCTAGTCAAATGATAAAGTGTAAATCACATTTTTGCAGTAAAGTATCTTGGTTGGCTTTGGTGTCGGGCAGCACTGATGTCGGGCAGCACTGAGTCCCAGCTCTTCTGCTCAGTGATAGTGGACTTGGCAAAGAATTTCACTTCCCTGCCCTCCAGAGGGGACCATAGTATGGTTCACTCCGTGGTTCTAAGAGTTAACTGGGAGACTGTGCATGCCTGGCACATAAGGAAGTGTTCTAAAAATAGTAGCAAGAATGATGCTGCTTATTGGATTTTGCTCTTGCTTAAAAAAAGAAAAAGTTTAATTTTTCTCAGTAATTTTTTCTTATTTAATGCTTGTTAAGTTAGTGCTAATGTATTAAATTTGATTCTGGGATGTAGAAGCTGATGGCCAAAATAATGAACCAACATATTAGCAGAGAGAGGGCTCAGTTTGTGAGTTTTCAATAGGATGTCCCCTCCTCAATTTTAGTTTAAGGAATTTAATGTAATGTGTAAAACAGTTTTCTGTCATTTAAAGAAACAAATACATTTTTGTAAATAAAACTTTCCTTAACCTAGTATTTATGCTTCAGGTATATAGAGTATATTTTAAAAATGTGTTTATCAAACAAGCACCTTTAGTGAAATTGACTTTGATGTGGTAAAACCTATTTCATTGGTGTCTAGAGTTTAAAATATCTTCATTTTTAAGTGCTATGATACGTAAACGTACTCAGTAAATATTTTACAGTAATAACATGTTATAACCCACCTGCCCTGAGGGGGGGGCTGAGGAGGAGCCCACCTGCTCCGGGCTATACAGGAATCCCCTCTTCTTAGCTCCCAAGGGCTTGTTCTTTTAGGCCTTACCTGTCCATCTCATCCTGGAGCACAGCTGTTTGGTGTCCTTGCTGTGTTGTAGGGTATGGAGTGTGGCACATCAGGCATTTGGTTGTAACCTTTTTTCAGGCTGAAATTCTGATTTATTTTTCATTCTCTGTTTGTATCCTTTCAAAGGCTTTGGGGTCTGCCTTCATAAATATGACAGTGTTGGTCTCTCATGAGAAAGATAGGATCAGAAAGAGCGGAAGAAGCAATTAGTCTAGTTGTGCCCTAGCCCAGCAGTACTCTGGGCTGCAGCCACCTCCTCTGGATCAGAGTGGCTACTGCTTAGCACAGCTTTGCTGACAACCCTTGTGCCCCACCACCGCCCCACCGCACCCCCCATGCCAGGATCACCCCTACCACCCCAGGACTCTATGAGGTTATCTACAAAAAAGTGTTCTGTTCAGGGATGTAGATTTGACTGCACTTCTCCGTTCACCATACAGTTGTTTAAAAATTCAGCTTTTAGGATTCATTGGTGGAAAGCCAGTAAGGATTAATGAGAGGGCTGAATTATAGAATATTTTTTAATGCAGTTTTGTTCCTCTGAGGTACATTCAGTAGCAGAAACTAGGCCAACAAGTTATTGACAATTAGTGGTCCTTTGGGAATCTGCTTTAATGAATAGATAAGAATGATTTGTAATTAGCATAATAATTATATGCAAATGAATGCTTCTGAATTACTCTAAAACACTTCTGAACTGTTTAAACAGCCCTCCTGAGATCTTGTTACTCTATTAATTTGTGTAGCAAATCTTTTTTTCATAGATCATGCAAAGATAAACTTCAGCCCAGCCCCTGTCCGAATGATTATGAATTCCAAGGTGGTAGGACCTGAATTAATGAGATTTACTTATACTATATTAATGGTACTCTGTGGGAACCTGAAAGGTTGAGGAGTCGCTGGGGAGATGTAATTAAAAATATAAAAGAAAACTGCTTATTTGAAAGTAACTGTTGAAATCAGTTTCTTAAACAAGGTAGTAAATGCTGTTTCTCTTTACAGTTCTGTTATTTGCTTATTGCAAAATTTAATACAAACTTTTTTTAAATGGGCTTAGCCTTTGGAGTTTGGCTTGAATTTTGTCAGCTCCAGTTAGTTATACAGGAGTTCCCTCTTCTTAGTTATATCTTTGGCATTAGGGTCAACAGTGATAGGATCCAGGAACTTGCTTAAGTGCCATAATATTATAAAAAATCCGGGACAGCACTAATAAATGGTATTTGTTATTTATCTTCATATTTAATTCAGTCTTTTTCCCCCATCTTGGGCTTTATTATTAGGATGTGATTAGAGAAAGTAAGCTTTGCTAAGTTGAACTGCAATACCCATGCATTTTAAACTTAGTGATTATCTTTGAGCTATTTGATTATTTAGGTATTGAGGTATTTAATTAATCATCTAATGCTAAAGGAGAGCATTTTATAGCAGGCTACAGGATCCTAAGATGCCGCTCAAGTTTTTATGTTTACCCTGTGAAACACATCTCCTCCCCAAGTGGTGGTGGGGGGGGGTGGGTGATCTTTCATAAACAGGTGTCAGGAGTTGCTAATGCTTGTGATTTGGGCACTCTTTCACTTAGTTTACACTTGGCCTCACCTGTTCTAACCCATGCATGGTTCTGTCAGCAGTTTCTGGTGTCTGGAGCTCATCTCAGTTTTCCACAAGCTGTCAAGAAACTCCTCCCAACCTGCCCCCCACCTCCTCCTCAATTCTCCATTCATAATCATGAGTTAAATCTGGGCTCAAGGACATTTAGGATGACTCAGGACAGATTTTGTGCTTGCGTTTTAGGGGACAGCCACTATACTCAAAGATTCATAAAACTAATATTCTTTGTCCTCAAAATGAATCTGGTTTCTATTGAGATCTGTAGTGAGTAACAGATGTACACCCAAGAGGTAGCACAACTTTTGTATTCCAGTGACAGAAACCAGTTATTTATAAGAATTTAATGAATGTATTCTGTGGCTCCAGCATGGAGACTCAGTAATCCATTTATTTACCATATTTTATTTTATTCTCCAAAGGGTGCCTTGACTTTCACTTGCTTTTTTTTTTAACTTAAATAAGAGTTTTCAGTTAAATAGAGTTGTATTAACACTAATCCGAATATACCTTATGCTGATACCATTGTATTTTTCTGTTGTTCAGGCACCATTATTGGTAGAGCAAGTAGTGTCTAGGGACATTACACCTAACTTGATAATGATGGTTTTACTAAGCCCTTATCCTGGCCAGGCCTCTGGGCATTTTACAGATAATTAAAATTGAATCATAAAAAATTTTAAACACAATGCACCTTAGCAATAAGATTTTTCTACTTTTAAACATGATTTTAAAGCCCATTTTAAAAATGCATTTCCTTGGCCTAGTGAATTTGCTTCCTTTTTTTCCCAAGGATTACAGAAAGTGCATAGCAAATTCAGCCTTCGGAATACCCAGGAGCTGAAGACTCAAGTAGGCTACAGCTGTCTTCACCCACAGTATTCTAAAAGAACTAATGAGATGAGAAGTCTGCAGCTGGTGGCAAGCACAATAAACCATGAGCCAAGGGCTTCTCTTCATCAGAGCCTTCCCTTTCCCCATGGGATCCCAAAGGAGACAGAATACTAACAAAGCCAGCAGGCTGTCTCATTCCACACTATTGCTCATTTGCAGCTATAATTGGGAGCTGAGGTTGCATTCTGTATGCTGAAACTGTCATACATGAAGGAATATATTTGTTCATTGTGATACAGATATAAATCGGCCAGTTTTCAAATACAGAAAGACTAAACTAGATACCCAACAATAAAATTGTACCAAAGAGACTGTTCAAAGAATTAACTGTGTTGTGGAGATACAAAACTATGGTTGTTAAAACTACAGCTGCTTCTTGCTTTTTAATATCTTGCCACTTAATTCAACTGATTAAACATTTACATATTCTATGTATTCAAACTAACATAAAACACAAAAATTCCTAGGTTTTGACAAGATGCATTATTCTCATCTGTCAGGGTTAAAGTGCTATTGTTAATAACTGGGTTTTGATACGTTTTCAGTGTAATGTTTTTTATGTTTACTGCTTGGTATTCAAGAGGAAAAAGCAGAGAGGGGAAGGCTTAGTTTCATATATACATATATGTGTGTAAATATTTTATATTATATATTTTGTATATATATGATATCCTATATACACACACTCATGTCTCACGGGAAAATTCACTTTGATACCTCTGGTGCTGCAACTTCTTGGTGTTGTAAAATGGGTTTTGATTATCTGACATTTGTTGATACTTTTTTCCATTTTCTTGTGTGGCGTACCAGAATGAGCCCAGGACAGAGGCTAAGGAGGCTTGAGTTGAAATGCTAGGGTATGTGAGCCATGCCATCTCCTTATCACAGTGGTTTCTCCATCTGTGAAATGAAGGCCTGGGCACTCTTTAAGGTTCAGTTCTCCTCTGTGGTTCTGTGTATTTGTAGCTTAGAAAAGTGAGACACTAGCACCAATAATGAAGACTCAGAAATGTACTTTTTGGAACAATATATCAGTTAGGGCCAGAGTGGAGAAGTTTTGAAGTGTTGTTGCTTTTTCTCCAGTTAATTGATCTATGTCAAATAGGCATTGAAAATCCCTGAAGTTGTCAGCCTGGTATGGAGCTGGGCTTAGGAAGGAGGAGGGATATTGTCATAGGAGTCCATCTGATCCATCCACTCACATTGTCACCTTCACTGGTGCCATAACCATTTTCAGCCTGTCCTCTGGGACGAGTCACCTCCTTGATTGACTTAACCCTACATGAGAATAAGTTATGCTGAATACAATTTAGACCAAGCTTTCTTTTCTTAAATTAGTTGTTCCTTGGTTTATGTACTGCCCTTATTGTATACCATCATCGGTTTTATTCCTAATTTAGCCTAGTGGTACTTGCGCATCCTTTATCTTGCAGATTTTTTTTTCTCTTGGAGCAGGCAAGTTTAAAATCCACAGAGTACTTCTGTAGTCTCTGTATCATCAGTTCTAAGATTCCATTCTCCTTTTTTCCCTTCATTTTAATATATCCAAAATTAGGATTTGTCGTCCACTTATCGTATGTTTTATCTGCTGAGTGCTTTCCCTTCTTAATGGTACAAAAAATAACGGAGCATCCTGTAATCTTACGACGTTTTTGATTCAGGAAATGTGGTATTTACTCTTCAGCTCATCTGGACTCCCTGATACCTCATACTCTAAAAAACCAAGCAAACATAAAAACAAAAACTCTGGAGCATCATGCCCATGATGATGCCACACCCTAGTCAGTAGTAAGTAAAAGGGGGGGAAAAAAGAAGTTTGCCCTGAAATCGAATAAACTGGTAGATAGTGGCCACCTTTCTGGGTATTATACTGATACCTAAAATTTAATCATTAAAATATTTTAAACATAATATACCTTAGCAATAATATTTTTCTACTTTAAACATTTTAAAATTCATTTTACAATTGCATCTCCTTGACCGGTTTTGTTTGGTTTCTATTCTGACTATAATCACCCCCATTCTCTGTTGGCAGTTAAAATGTACTTCTTGGGTTTGGGGTTACTCTTCTTTGTTTACCTCTCCTCTCAGCTAGGCTGAATTTTTAGGAGAGAACCGTGTGTTGGTTCTCCTTACCCTTCTGCCTCCGTGGATGCCCCTTAAATATTGTGCTGTACCTTCTCTATGGTGGCTGTTTAATGAGTAGATTCTGATTGAGGGAAACAATGCTGCAAGTGGGTGTTTGATAGGATATTTTCACTTTTGGAGAAAAGTAGGCTTGCCTTTGGGCTTTACTTCTAAGCCTCTGATCTGGAAGAAAATGTTTTATGGAGTTACAGGTTTATCTATGTTGGCAGAGTAGCTTATTTCTCATTGTGAATCCAGGCCTTGAGACCACCTACCTATACAGTTGGTTTTTTGTCAGTCAGAAGTAGTTAATTTTTAGGATGTGGTTCAAAATTGGGACTTAAGAATTCATACTGACTGACAGGAATTAAGCTTTCTGCTGGTATGCCCGGACACATAATGGAACTTCGGTTGTCCGGGTCCCGCAGAAAGATCATCCCAGCTCGTGATTTCTGGGTTGTGCTGATGCCTATGGTTGTACCACATGCATATTTTAAAGCATGAAGACCCCGTGTAGCCCACTAAGTTTGCTTTCTATTTATAGTAGCCCAGCATCGGGCCTTTTCATAGCTTCTTAGGCAACCTTTAGAGGATTCAAGTACAGGGTCACATATTTACCCAGTTTTCTTCTGTCTCCTCCCTGAACCCCACATCTTTCTTCATGTAACGTATTTGTAACTTTCTCTTTGGGAATTACATGCCATATGCATTAACCAGGTAACTGTTGAGTCTTGAGTGGCTGCTTCTCCACATGTTTCCTTTGGTTTGTGGAAAGTTTGTATTATACTTTCAAGCATGTTCAGATTTTGCTTTGTGTTTGTACTGCCCTTAACTCCAGAGCAGTGATTTTTTTTTTCTAGCCAGGGTTTCATATCTGATTTGTCTGGACGTTTTCCCCAAAGAATTCTGTGAAGGACCCCCAGGGTCAGAAAGTCTGCTTGAGAAGTTGAAGGGGCACACATATGTTCTCTCCTTCTCCCTCTCCCTCTCTCTTCCCACTCTCTCTACCCCTCCACCCTTCCTCCCTCCAGTATTTTGTTTTATTATTTTTCCTCATTTATTTTTAAGGCAAGGTCTCACTCTGTCCCTCAGCCTGGAGTGCAGTGGTGCAATCCCAGCTCACTGCAGCCTCGGCCTCCTGAGTTCAGGCAATCCTTCTGCCTCAGCCTCCAGAGTAGCTGGGTCTACAGGCACAAGGCACCATGCTTGGCTAATTTTTGTGGGGTTTTTTTTTTTTGTTGTTGTTGTTGTTGTTGTTTATAGACACAAAATCTCACTATGCTGCCCAGGTTTGTCCTGAATTCTTGGGTGCAAGCAATTCTCCCGACTTGGCCTCCCAAAGTGTTGGGATTACAGGTGTGAGCCACCACTCCCAGCCCTTCTTTGCAATATTTTAAACTGACCAGCCGATCTCTGCTCAGCCACTATTGCAACTCTCTCTTACGTTTTTAAAACCTGGACTTTAGCTTTTCAGAGGTAATGTTGCTTTAATCTGTAGATTGTATTACATATGTATGTGTGCAATTGCAAAGAAGTTTTATAAAGCAGATAGGTTTTAAAAGATTTACTGTTTACGTTTCCTCCATTTTGTCAGAAAGAGGACGTTAAGGGAAACATAATTGACACACACTAGAACTTTGAATAAAACCTAAACTCTAGAGTCTTTCTCCCATAGTGTGTAACCAAGGCAGTCTTATGATGCCCCTCCCTTGCTTCCTTTGACACTGAGGTTCTGATGAGTACACTCCCTCATCCACAAGTAAGCCAAAGTATGTGTACCCCATGATTCTCTGTGGACAGGGAAACCCCTGGAGAGGCTGGTCAGGAAATTGAGGTAACTACCACAGACCCAACTCTGGAAGAGATTGGGGGATGCCTCAGAACCAGTAGTTCTAATTTGTGTTCTCAGTCACAGTAGTCGCTCTTTAGGAGGTGTTAAGAATCCAGTGTCACTATCCAAGGGTGGTGTCAAAATGAGATGGATATGTTTTATCCTTATATCAAAATGCTGAAACTATTGAAAAATGTTGAGAGATCTGTTCTTGGAGATAGCTGTCCTGTCCAGTAACCAGTAATAGTGGATTGCTAGTCAAGACTTTGATCGCTTCTTATTATGTAGTTGTTTTGCCTATGGTAAAAGTTTAAAGCAGAGGAAACCGAACTGAAAACTTAATGTCGTATAGAAGCATTTTCCTAGATTTATGCAAATGTCTAGTAGGTCTAATTGGTTTCTGTTATCTGTTTTGGTAGCTGCAAAGAGCTGTTCTGGCAAGGTTAAAAATATTCTCTGGTTTTCTTCTCTGCCTCTGACTTTGTTTTGCTTTGCAGGACTACAAAGCTGATGAAGACCCTGCATTATTCCAGTCAGTCAAGACCAAGAGAGGCCCCTTGGGACCCAACTGGAAGGTACTGGATGCTGACCTTTCTGACAGGCAGAGTCCTGGCTACAGAACACTTGACAGGTCTTGAGTCTTGAAAAGCTGGTGACGTTTAAGTGAAAAATAGAAATGGCACAAAAATAGTTTTATTTGCGATAAGGACTTACAGCCAGTTGCAGTTGGCCACCAAGTCTGTGCAGCATTAACAAACAGAACAGAGCCAGACTGTCACTTTCAGCATAATACTATTCTGATAACTCTTAAAAGAGACAAGTGATTTAGTCTTTGGGGATTGTAGTATTCCCTTTTGAGACTTGAAACAGTATAAAAATCCATGTTAAATGAAGGTTTACAGTTTAAGTTTAGTCTTAGTAAAAACTGAACAAGTTCCCTTTGCCCAGGCTCATGTTCTGGTCTGTTAATAGTTATATTTTTGGAAAGCAGGACGCAAGAGAACAATTTTTGTGGCAGGTAGTTGTTTTTGAATAAAGAGCACACCTTTATTCATGGGAGTGAGAAGAATAATGTCAGGGTCATATTTTAAATTGTTGTAGAAATAAAATGCATTTTAAAGACATTCACTAAACTAAATTACAAATGCTTAAAGAAGGCTTAATGTGTCGATGGCAAGTTATTATAGCTGATTTGACAGGGGAAGAGGAACATAAAAACCTAAACATGCCCAGAGCAGGTTTTCCACCCACAGGGTTTTACTTGGTAACCAGTCTGTCTGTGCTGCTGAAGCCAGTCACAGGTCATTGATAAATGATGTCTAGGTACTGGTTGTTGCCTGCACATAGAGGATGACTGTAGCAACCCCACAGGTAACTCACTGAGTGGTTCTACATGGTCCACTGTTTTGTGGACTGTCTTACACATGAGCTAAAAGGAAGAATGAGCCTAGTTCTGTTTTATAAGAAATTATTCATAATTATCTTATTTTCACATTTGTTACCTGGGTAGAGTTCATTTCAAAATTCTCCAATTTAATAGCCATGACTAGAAACTTTTAACACCCAGAAAGTGATATATGTCACTTATAAATTAAGAAGCAAATTCAGCATGCGTGATCTGAATTTGCTCTAATGGATTTAAAACATGTCCCCACCCTTTTCTAGATTTCTAGATGCAGACTTTAGAACTCCCCCTGAGTCAGAGGAGAAGCCTTTCTCCTCTGAGCTTTCACACTGGCTTTCTAAACAGGAGCACTATGCTAGAGCACCAGACAGTGGCTACCTTAGGGTGCTCTGAGTCTAGAGGAACATCGTGCTCCAGTGAGTACTAGCTGTAGCTGGCAGTACTTTTATAGGGAATAAAGGAGCATGAGGTTGAGTCCCAGAGGTGGATTGAGTATTGAATTTTCTTCAAGTATAAACATGAAAAGGCATGCTGCATTACATGATAGGGCCATTATGTTTGGGGTCATATCTTTCCTGTAGGAACTCCTAACTGATTTTCTAACAGACAGCAAAAGTAGTTTGATGCTGACTTTTACCTGACTTCTAACTTTTTAGGCACTTGCTATGTATACATTTATGATTTTTTACCTTTTAAAAAATGTTTTCCTTTTTTACTGACATTGCTTTATCTTTTATTGTTGACTAATGATTATTTAAAATTCAAGAATAGGTTTAGTTTTTAGAAATAATATGAATTTCACATTTTTGCAGGTTGCAGAAGAGCAGTCATCCCTCTTCCCCCCCCCCCATTTCTTTTTCTGTGTTAAAATAACTATGTTGGTAGAATGCTGACTAAACATGATACCTTTTAAGGCACTTGCCTGTTGGTGGTTCTTTTAGCCAAATGATGGTGGATGTACCTACTCTTGAAAAATAACTCTTGAGTTGCTGCTTAACTGAATTTCTGTGAATTACCATGATTGCAGAAATAACTAGTGTAGTCAAGAGTAACTAATTAAATCATCTGCTTGCTGCTATGAAAGGAAATAGAAGGTAAGAAGGTAGCTGATAAATGACATACAGTAAAGTAGGAACCTGTGGGCCAGGTCTTGTTGGCATCTTCTGTGAATGTGTTCTGCAGGCCCTCTGTCAGTAACAGCCCTTATCATGGCACTCAGGGCAGCACTGGGAGTGGATGATGGTTGGAAATGTCTGTACTCTTGAAATATGAGAAACTAATGGAGGACAGATACGTGGTAATTATGGCGAAAAGGAAGAAGAAATCTAATTCTAGACCCCCTTGCCCAGGATTGTCTGGAAGAGTGCTCTTATGTAAGTGTTACTTGGTCATTCCACAGCCTCTCTTTCTTTCATAAGGGCTGCCATGAGCCATCCCACTTTAGCAGTGCAGATTCCTAAGCATATTCAAAGCTAAGTGCAAATCCCATCATCTCCTTGAAACTTTTCCTTATTTATGCTGTGGTGGTATTTTCCTTCTGAATTATTGAAGAATATTGCCTGTCTGTGCAGACTTGTTAGGGGGATTAGAAACTTTTCCTTGGAACCATGTCATACTTAATTTTCACAACCTTCTGTGGTATACAAACAACTGCTTCATTTTATAGGTGAGAAACTTAGCCAGAGAAGCATGTGTCTGAGTTGTAGGAGAAACAGCACAATGTCTGCCATTTTTGTGGCACCTGATTCAGTGCTAGTCACAGAGACATACTCCCAGATCACCCATCTGCCCCTTTCATGGCAGTTGTGTGGCTCTGTATTCATGGTATTTGCCGGAATTTGATAATTTCTGTTGCACCCGTGGTATATTTCCTATGGTTAGGGGATCTGTGAGTGACAGAGACACTAAGGGAGATTCATTTAAAAGCGACTGTGAATCTAAACAAGTTGTAATTAAATAACTTAAACCTAACTCTTAGCCTTGGTTTCCACATCTCTAAAGTGGGAATTATATTGGTAACTACCTCAGAAGGTTGTTAATGAGAATTCAGTGGAATATAAGGTTAAGCTCCCTGCACAAGAGGAAATGCATAATGTGTATTAGCCCTTATCAGTGTCATCATGCTTTTGTCTTTAAAAATAAAAGGAATTTTAAGCCTTCATTATCTCTTGGGGGTTGATGAAATCTGTGGATATGCTACCCTGTTTATAACCAATTATTCCTTCTCTATGTCTGGTTTTCAGGGGTGGCCTTCGTGCTACTATCTGGGAATTGTTAAACACATACTGGTTCACCTGTCCCTACCTGCATAGCTGCATGTGTTTAATGAGTGCATGTTTTCCACATTTCTAAAGAGTACAAACCATTTTTTAAAGCCTATGTTATGATACATATCTTTTATTTTTAAAAACCAGAAACCCATAGAGATGCAGGCCTTACTCATTTTTCCTCAGAAGAAAGAATTTTTAAAATCCGAGCACATGAATTATATCTTGTTAGTTAGAGTTCAACATTTGATTAAGTGACTGTGTGCATAGTAATGGGAGAGCAATTTATAACCTGATTACGGCTTTTGCTTCAAGGCAGAGTTGTGTGTTTCTGGTGGATGTAAATGTGTTGCTTCTCTATAGCATGGGTACATGTATGTGTGCTCATGTTTTCATTTGTTTTATGCTTTGGCGACTGTGTGTGTTTTGTGACATTGGCATGACTACCTATTCTGATGGTTTATCAGAAACATTGTACAAGTGGATTCCTTTTAGCTTTCTAGTTCGCCTTCTCTGATTTGGTCAAAGAATTGTCATTTTAACAAATTGAAACACTATCTTTGAAGATTATAGTGTCATTTTTATCCTATGGCAAGGCCTCATTTCATTTCTCATTTCAGTTAAGCCATATACCTCATGAAGACTTAAGCTTCTGTGTCTACAAATATATGGTAGTTAATAATTAGGCCTCTAAGGGTCTTTGTAGGAGGCCTTGCCAAGGCATCTGTCTCTTATAGTGCTTGGCATGTCTTGGAATTCTCAGCTGGTGCTCTAACACTGGCATGTATAAGGGGATCAGGTCAAATAAAGAAGTTGATCCAGAAATTATGGTGGCTTAAATATTATATGTGTACTTTTCCTAATCATAAAGGCAACCCCATCTGTCTTTTGTGTTAGTTAACTCTAGACTGAGCAAATGCTCCAGCATTTGGAGCTTGGCCTTTCTATTTGTCATACTGTTTACCTGCTCATTCAGGCTTCAGACCCATTCTAGAATAGTTGTAGTGGCAATTCTGCATCCTCTGTGCTAGTTGATGGCAGCCATTCTTGTGGGTTACAGAGAAAATGCTGATTTGTTATACTACTAATTTGCCATACTACCAAGATTCCTTTCTCTTTCTGCTCCACAACTGTGAAAAGATGGTGGTAGCCTTGGCGTTAAAAATAAATGTGGCCCAAGATAAAGAACTGCAGCAACCTTTTGGACAGGGGTAGGAAGAATGGAAGTGGGTAGTTAGGGAAAAGTTGAGATTCAGGTGTGGAAATCTCTTTGGAGATAGAGACTGGCAGGAAAGCCACCCAGAAACTCCTCAGGTGGCTAGTGAGCTGTGTCCTTTACTTGGTAGCCACCCTAGTAGAAAGACTGAGCATGCTCTCCTATTTCTTAGTCTAGACATGTCTGTGAGGCCCAGGAAGGATATGAAGGCATTTGAAAATATGCTTCTTCCCTGTAATCTCACATTTGAAATTCCATAGTGGGTGGCATAAAGAGGCTTAATAGTTTCTGGTGAGACTACATTTTGGATTATGTATAAAAGCAAACTTTCAAACATGGCACAACTACTTTGGTGACTAGGTTTTTAATTCAACTTTTAAAATAAGTATTTAGCACATAATATATACTAATTATACTGACTCCTACAGAGGATATCAAAAAAGCCATTTCGTGTCTGCAGGAAGCTAAGTGTCCCAGAGTGAGACCTGATTAGTTCCTGCCCTTTCTTGGCTACTGAAGAAGGCCTCTTCTCAGGCAGAGCCGAAGAACTCAGCCTTGGCTGAACTAATGTCTTTTATCGGGTTTGAGAAGTAATCTGGCTGTGTGGGCTTCTTGCAGAGCTTCTTCCAGCCATTTCAAGAACAAAGTTTTCTTCATGAGTTTCTTCTGAAGGTGATTTTAGGGTTTCGTGTCACTCCTAGAGCGATCAGACACTTGCATGAAGCACATGTCACAGTTCCATTTAGTAAATGGATGAGCCACACAAAAAAGTAAGTCAGGAGGAACATGGACAGTGTGACTGATAATCCTCTCACAGGCAGTGAGCTTTTCTGTCTGAATTTAATTTTGCCTATTTTTGTGAAACTAGTTTAGCCTGCGATTAGTTCAATGTTTTGAACTTTATCTTACAGTTACTTCTTCCATTTAACATTTCTCATGTGTCCAAGCAGATGGGAATCCCCCTCGTCTGAATGCCACCAGAGCCTTGTCAATGACCTTCTCATGGCACTTGGTGTGTCTCAGGTCAGGGCGATGGTTTGGGTTCCCTCTGCACTGCTTCCCCCACTTCCTGTTGCTCACATTGAATCTTAAGGCTCTGTCTCTCACTGACTTACATTGATGTGGGTCGGTGCCAAGCATGGAGGTTTGCTCATAGTAGGTGCTTAGTAAGTATGTGCTGGACTGAACTGTCTTAAAAATCAATTGAATGTTAGACTTCCTATGTTCTTACAGAAGTATAATATCCCAATATAGGTCTGTCCAGATGGCTGCTAAGGTAAATGGCTACCTAAATAAAGTAGGAGAGAATGGCTGTGAATTGAGGAATAGAGTTTGCTTGAAATTTCAGCACACACTTCACATATATTCTGTAATCTTGTGTTGATATTTACTGGTGCATACACACTGGCAGCAGCCCCAGCAGCACATTTATTTTTAACCATCTTAGTGAAATCTGGGTTGGAAATTACATCCTAAAATCAGCAGCTGAAATTGAGCATGCAGATTGCCTGAAATTGAAAAATTAAAATATGAAGAGAGTGTGAGTGTTACAGAAATTGCTGTGGATCTTTGCAAAGTATTAACTCTGGTTCATTGTAGCATATACCAATTCTATCTTCATCCTAGTACTTTTTTTTGAGTCGAGGTCTCTGTCACCCAGGCAGTGGCATGATCACAGCTTATTGCAGCCTAAACCTACTGGGCTCACGGAATCCTTTCGCCTTAGCCTCCCAAGTAGCTGGGACTGTAGGCACTTGCTGTCACATCTCGCTGATTTTTTTATAATAACGAGGTCATACTATGTTTTCTGCCCCGATCTCTAACCCCTGGGCCTCAGGCAGTCCTCTTGCCTCAGCCTTCCAAAGTGCTGGGATTACCGGCATGAACCACCATGCCTGGCTTCCAACACATTTTTTTTTTGTTTTTTTGAATTGGAGTCTCACTCTGTCACCCAGGCTGGAGTGCAGTGGCACGCTCACAGTCACCGCAACCTCGACCTGCTAGTTTCAGGCGATCCTTCAGCCTCAGCCTTCCAAGTAGCTGGAACTACAGGCATGTGCTACCACGCCTGACTACTTTTTGATTTATTGCAGAGATGAGGTCTCGCCAAGTTGCCCAGGCTGGTCTCGAACCCGCGGGCTCAGGCAGTCCTCTCACTCAGCCTCTCTAAGTGCTGGGATTATAGGCATGAGCCACTGTACCCAGCCTAACATATTTTTAAATAGGAAAAAGTATATGACATGTCTCATCATGAGACTATGAGAGGACTGCACTTTTACAAAATAAGTTTCCAGAATGTCTTTGGATTCTTTTTAAAATTTTTAATTCTCTTTTACGTTTGCTTATGTTTGTTTGTCACAGATTCTTGAAACTAGTTCTTGTGGATAACATGGACTGATTCCTCCCCCTTCCCGCTAAACACACTGTGTTTTATTTAGTTATGTTGTGTTACTCCAGTGTACATTACTCCCCTTTAGGCCTCATCCACATACCTTAGAGTAACCTGATATGTGTTGTTAAATTGAAAACATGATTTGAGTTTGGAAGTTTCATTTATAGTTAGAAACATGAAATGTAAGGAATTCAGTGAATATACAAACTATTAAATACAGTTTTGGAAACATTTCACAACTAACTAGTGCTTGCTGTGTTACAGATGAAGTTTAAATTATGTAGCAATGAGTCATAATTTGAGACTCTTCCATTAGTTCATGACTCTTATCTTATAGAACTTCTGATTATTCTTTTGTAACCAGTCAGCCTATACCTTCTTTTAAAAATTGTCCTTTAAAATGTTCATATTTTAATCTATATGAAACTCATTTATCAGCTAGATAATTTTATTTACTTTTAGGTTAGGAAAGAGTTCATCTTAACTGTTTTGTCTCAGGGGTGTTAGGTTCGAGTTGTACTGGAGTGATGTGTTAAAGATCTTAATTCATATTTTGATTTTATTTGCCTTGGGCTTATATTTTAACCAATGAAAGGATCCAAAAAACATTTGTATTAATATCTTTAAGTCCAAATAGAAAGCTTTGCCTCCTCCCAGGCTGTGAGCCTCCTGAGGGCTAGACAGAGAAGCTGGGTCCTAGAACATTGCTCTTGGTATGCAGTCCCAAGTATTTGTCCCTTTGAGGTTTTTCACATTTTGAAGGTTTCACATACCTTTACAAGAATCTTTCTGATACCTCTGAAGAGTTGGTCATATTTTGTTTTGTATGTATGCTTTGTGATTGCTTTTAGGAAAAATTAAATATGGGCTAGACTAAAGTTATATATTAAATGTCTTAATCCATCTTTTAGCTTGATTTTGTTTAGCTTTAAGTTCATTAAACATCAAAAACAAAAGAAGCAGAAAAACGTTAATTATTTATAGTCAAAAAAGAAGGAAGGTTAGAAATAGTACCTAGATGATTTAGGGCAAAGTAAAACTTTTGTTCTAAAATACTCTTTTGAGGGCAAAAACTTTTTTAAAATCTTTTTTTTTAGCAATTTTTTTCAGATTATAAAATAATATATGAGTTTTGAAAATAAAGTATTGTACAGAAAGGAAAAAAAATTAGTACTCCCACTATTTAGTTACTATTATTTGGTATATTTTCTGATTCATATAGTTTATTTTTTACAAATGTTTATATTATGCATAGATATTTATATTAATAATTATCCTTTTTCCCCCTACATTGTTAACTGTTCTTTGAAAAGATGGTTTTTAACCGCTGTATGCATAATAGCCCATTGTTTAGGGGGCCTATGAAGTATTTTACCATTCTCCTTTAGTGGGCGTTATGGTTAATAATTAATAAGTCCTGGGTTTTACTGTTACAAATAAATCTGTGGTGGTGTTATTTCCTTACCCAACAAATAGTGTACATTTCTCAAAGTGGGATTACCAGGTTAAAGAACATAGGGTCGGATATGAACAATTATAAGACTTTTTGTTTTTGTATGGTGTCAGATTTCACTCCAGAGAAATTGTATCAGAAGAATTCTTTTAGGTTTAATTTACTGCATTTGGGCATTTTTACTATTTTCTGTTTTATCAAGTGTGGGAGAATTTTAAAGCCATATTCTTAAATTAATCACTGGTTTTACGACCACAGCTCAACTTAAGAGGTGACTCACATAAGTCATTTTGAGAATTAGATGAGACCTTAAATATAATGTATGTTAATAATAATAATAATTAATGTAACAATATATATAGTTTGTGTGTTCTCAACTTTCCCCCAAGAATATTTATGTTCTAGGCAACAGGCTATTGTCTGCTTGCTTATTTTTTAGTTGGTTTACATGTTTTTCTCCCCCGAGAAGTTTTTTTCTTGTTTGTTTTTACTAATTACTTGTAAATTGGACAGAAAACAAAAACAGATTGAGATTGAATATACATTTTAGATCTGGGAGATAGACCAGTGTTAATTTGTTAATTATCAGCATTAACTTAATTGATTTGAGTAGCTTGCCAGAGTCACTAGAAAAAACATGAGAAGCAACTGTGGTTAATTGTTGAAATCGTGTGAGCTCTTCCCTTGGAGCCCAGATCTGGTCTATCATGTTTGTATTACATTTAGCTTATGCCTTTAATAAGAACCGTGTTTCAACCTGCTGTTTTTACCAAGTTGTTGGAGAATTCTGAAGAGTCAGTGTTCTACTAGGTATGCCCAAGGTTTTTACCTAGAACAAGGGATCCAGTGATTGGGATTTGCGGAGCGAAGCTGTCAGCTGCCAGTCATTAACAGGACCTTTGAGTGTTTGATCTGGAAGGTATCTTAGGAGGGTTCATCAGTGGTTCAATGGGGCGCTCAGCCATAGGGAAAATTCAGCATAAGTGGGCAATATTTTGGTCAGCCCAGGCATATTATAGAAGAATACCCAAAATTACAGAAAGTTTAGGACAAGCCCTTGGATGCCAAGGACATACTGTGTTCACTACCCAGTCCTACACACCAGTCCTAGCCCTCGAGGAGCTAAGTTCACTCACCTCTGTTTTTGGTTCATCTCAGTGGAGGATGAAGAGCTCTTTTAGAGTCCAGCCTTTTCTATTACGTATGGAGAAGTGAGGCCCGGAGAGGTTGCACAGGAAGTTACACTGCGTAATGGGGACTGCACTCCAAGTCCCTCATGCTACTGTTTGACAGGTGTTTCTGACAGGTTAAGTGCCATATTTTACACATCCCCGAATTGTGTTGCATATGTGAGTTTTCGGTGGATCAGAAACTCCCTCAGCATTGGCTTACTGCTTATTGAAAATACAGTCCGTGAAAAACCAACCTACTCGTCATTTTTAAGGCTGAGCACTAAGAAGCTGGCTGATTGGCCACTTGTGCATAAGTGCTGGGGGCGTGTAGAGCAAGGGTGGAAGGTAGAAGGCAATTTTGTGACTCCAGCCCAGGGCCACCAGCACCGACACAGGAGGGTGTCCTCTGGGGAAGATTACTAGCACAGTAATCAGACTCTCCTTTGCTGGCCACTCTCAAGTCCCCTAGCAACACCTAGCACAGAGTGAAGTGAAGCCCCTTAACACTTGCTGAGTTCACCTCATGCATAAAGTCCGGGGTAGTGCTTGTGTGTGTTTACGATGTAGATGAACACATACATGCTGGATTTTCACATCGGTAATCTGTTGTATGGCAGGGAAGTCAGTCATGGAAGATAGAGCCGAGATAGCCAGGTTCTTCTGTTAACGTAGAACTCACCAACAAAACGGCAGTTTGCTGTGATACTTTGATTTAAGTGCTTGCTGGCATTGCCTCATTGGTTTTAACCCATGTATCAGTCATTATTCAGAAGATGAAATGTTATTACAGAATGTATGTCCTGAGAAAAGTTGATCAACATCTGGGACTCTACAGAACTTTCAGTCCCATTAATACCAAGATAGAATGTTTTCATATGGCTTGGCCCTAAAATTAACTTGACACTGGGACATCATAGATAATTTAGGGTGAAAATATCTGGTGCCTTGATCACGTAAATGAATAATAATCTTGAGGTTTTAGAATAAGGCCTAGAAATTTGTCATTTTTGAATTCATGTGGCTGAATCTTAGCTCACACACTACTTACTGAATGTGGGATGTGCAAATGTGTTGGTGCTGACAGGATGCAACAGTATCATGAAGTTTCAGCACCGTGTGATGGATGCCAAGGACAATGGCGAAGAGGGGAGAACCCTTGTGAAAGACTACTTTGGCCTTTGACTCAATTACTTGGTTTTTATAAAAGAGGTCCCCATAATGTTGCACATGACTTTTTCTTCTTATGTGGAAATTTGCTTAAAATTGTTTTACAGATTCAAATTGGTGAATCTGACTCTTACTAAAGAACAAAGGAGAGGGAACTAGTATGTATTATGCCCTTGAGTCCTACCTACTCAGCATGAAACATTCACGGCCTTACTTAGTCCTCCCAGTAGCTCTAAGATGATGTACCTTTTTTTTTTTTGAGTTGGAGTCTTACACTGTTGCCCAGGCTGGAGTGCAGCGGCATGCTCAGGGCCACACCAGCGTCAGCCTGCTAGGCTCCAGCGATCCTTCTGCCTCAGCCTTCCAGGTAGCCAGAATTACAGGCACGCACGACCACATCCGGCTAATTTTTTATTTATTGTAGAGACAAGGTTTCACTAAGTTGCCCTGCCTGGTCGCAAATCCACAGACTCAGGCAATCCACTTGCCTCGGCCTCCCAAAGTGCTGGGATTATAGGCTGAGCCACCGAGCCTGGCCTCTTTTTTAAAATCATCATCTTACAAGCACACCAACATTGGAGCTTAGACTTTATGGAATGGCTCTTTCCCCAGACCATTCCTGCAGCCCGCCTTTGCTGTCTGTGGTGCTGTGGTGTGTGTCTTCCCAGCAGACGTGAGCTCCTTGAAGGCAGGACCATCCCCGCGATTGCTCGTTGCTGTGAGCTTGTCCCAGGCTCTCTTGCATCAGCTCAGGAGTGTTGTGGTCTCCTGCACACATCACCTTGGAGTGGACTGTAGGCTAAGCGGATCCACAGTGAAAACACTGATGTGAGCCACAAGCCCTTGGCTGACCCCCACTCACCTCTTCCTGAAAACAAGCATGCTAATGTATAGAGCTCACTAGGCAGAGCTTACACTGATAAGTCTGATAGGACGAGTCGATGATGCCATGGGTTGAGTCCTCCCAATTTACTTGCTTTTTACTTTATTATTTTTTTATTCATTCCTATTTTCATTTTATTTAATTTTTGAACCAGAGTCTCACTCTGTTGCCCAAGCTGGAGTGCAATGGCACTATCATGACTCACTGCAACCTCAATCTCCTGGGCTCAGGCAATCCTTCCACCTCAGCCTCCTGAGTAGCTGGGATTGTAGGTGCATGCTACCACACCTGGCTAATTTTTTGATTTTTTTTGTTGTTGTTAAGATGAGGTCTTGTGATGCTGCTCAGGCTGGTTTCAAACTTCTGGCCTCAAGTGATCCTCCTGCCTCAGTCCCAAAGTACTAGGATTGCAGGTGTGAGCCGCTGTGCCTGGCCTATTTTATTTTTTTAGAGATGAGGTCCTCTGTTACCCAAGGTAGACTTGAACTCCTGGGCTCAAGCAGTCCTCCCACCTCAGTGTCCTGAGTAGTTGGGACTACAGGCACGATACCACACCCAGCCTCCCAGTTTTTATAATAAAACATTTCAAAACCAACCAAAAAACAAAGATCAGAATGGTAAACACTGCCACCTATAACAAGTGTTAACACTTTGTCACATTTGCTTTCCCCTCCTCTCCCACTGTCCCTACCTCCCTCTTTCACGCAATTACATATTTTTAAATGTTTTGACCAAACTTAGAGATTCAGAGTAAATTTTTACACTCTATACCTAAAGCCACATAATCTGAGCATCCAAATTCTGATTGCTGTTTTCTGTGATGCCGTTTGAAAGTAAATTGCAGATGCTGTGAGGTGTAACCGTTTGTGGAAGTCAAAGTTCATATGGAGGATTTGCCTGTGAATGCTTGGTAATTGTAGATAATTTTTGCTGCTGCCTCATTTTTCAAATCCTCCTTCTCAGCTAATAAACAGTGCCATTTCACTTGCCAATATTTGAAGACACAGAACTTCTTCACCATTTTGTATTATGCCTTATCACATCCACGATGGGGGTGTGCTGATGGCATTATGAGAACCCTTCTGTATTGAAGGCTCACTGTTGATATGATGTGAAGGGAATTTGGTATTGAAGATGAAATCTGAATAGTGTAATTTGAGGCAGAGCAATGCACCTATTAAGCTGTAGAGCTAGGAAGTAACTTGGTCTGTGGAAGGAGGGTTTGCAGCAGGGGAATACTGTGGCTCTTGCTAAACTGATTTTGAATTTTCAGATATCTGAATTAAACAAATGTGCGACTGTAGTTTTATTCATGTATGTCTGTGATGTTGTTACACAGCAGTCAATTTTAATCAAAACATAAATATTCAAGTCATGATTTCTCCTTGTCAATTTTTCTCATCTAGAAGGAGCTGGCCAGCAGCCCTGACTGTCCTCAGATGTGTGCCTATAAGCTGGTGACTATCAAATTCAAGTGGTGGGGACTGCAAAGCAAAGTAGAAAACTTCATTCAGAAGGTAAAATCTGTTGAGAAGGTGGGAACTTACATTTAGAGTAAGATTTGAGCTAACTATTAATGGGATGTTTTCTTTGTTCAGTCACCTTTTTTCCCCCTTTATGAGATGACCATTGTTTTCCCTCCTTAAGTCATTTCTGCCCTTCTTTTCATTTCTGGAAACAGCGAAGGCAGATGTCAGCAGCGGTTTTAGGGGGCTTTCTAGGGAGAAGAGCACAGCAGTTGTGTTCAAAGTACTTTCCATGTGGCTTGCCCTGTGCTTCGGTAGAGGGCCCTCTCCCCATACAGCATGGCCCCAGGGAGACCTGGCATCTTGGCCTGGCTGGAGGGAGAGGCCAGGCCCGGCCCGCTGAGGGCCTTCTCTCCCAGCTCAGCTGGACACCTCCCCTCTCCTGTGTCTGGTGGCAGACATGTCTTGTGCTTTCACGGGGGTGGCTTCTTTAGAGGTCCTCACTGAGAGTAGGTGTGCTCTAAACTAAGGTGGCATGATCTGGGGATTCAGATTCTAATTGCTTCTTGATGTCTTCTGTATTGAAGTGAAAGTAACATGGACAGTTCAAGCTGGGGGAAGGGGAGAGTTGCAGTTGTACACACACACGTGGTTGTTAATACACAGGGCGTGGGGACAGCTTCCTTGCTATTTATCCTTCCTGTAGTGTACACACTCCCATTTCATCGTAAAGAAGTCCCCATTATGTCTCAGATTCCCACAGCAAGTTGTGTCTGTTTCACCATAACCTTTCCACTTTTAAACTGTAGCTGCTGTAACATTTAGAAGAAAAGGATCTCCAAGTGCTGGAAACTTTGATTGTTCATGGGCCTGCTTGCAGTTGGCCCACAGTAGGCATTCTGTAAATATTGGCTTTCTTCCCTCCTCTTGGATCATAATAATAGATTAAGAATCCTGTTCTGATAAATAGAAGTCACGTGTAATTGATGAAGTCCCTTCTGTTCGTGGAAAGAAATTTAAAAGTTGAAGATTTTCCAGAAGTACTTACTGTTCCATGTACTTTTCTCCTTTTCTCTCTTTTTAGGAAAGTTGAGTAAAACTTAAATAATTCAGCAGTTAAAACCACTAATTTTTAGATTTGGATATATATAAAATTGAGAATCATTGCACACTCTTAATTTTTCTATGCCACAAGTTATTGCCTGCCCCCCCGCCCCCCCCTCGTGTTTCTGCTAGATTGTGTCACTTTTCCCTGGGGAGGTTATTTTCTATTTTACTGGGACATTTTTTTGGCTTTTTTTGTTTTCTTTTTGCTGTACAAAATGATAGTAGGATGCGGCTAAGATTTCCACTAATATATGTGGAGTGGTCTTTTTAAATTGAGTAAATGTAAATTTCATGGGTTAATCAGGACATGTAAACTTAATGTGTCACTAACCTTAGGTTTTTGCTGTCTTACTTTTTTTCTTTGTTTCAAAGCAAGAAAAAAGGATATTTACAAACTTTCATCGCCAGCTTTTTTGTTGGATTGACAAATGGATCGATCTGACAATGGAAGATATTAGGAGAATGGAAGATGAGACTCAAAAAGAACTAGAAACGGTAAGACTTGCTGTTTTGTGGCAATTCTCTAATTTCCCCTTTTCTAAAACTGTGTACATGTTTAGCAAGTGTAGAGTTAGAATTAGGAAGAACATTATTAAAAACCATTCCTTATTCTGTTTATCCTTATCAAAACAGTTTTTTAGACTCTGACATTTCTGCACATGTTCTGATTTCTCTTTTGTTGTGCATCTTCATGAAGGTAGACTAGAGCTTTCTTGATCTAGAATTTGTTACCTGTAAAATGCCCAGTGGTTTTATATTCAGTTCTCTTTGCTGGTCCGTGGTTCATAGTTTTTTTAAGACACTCACTTTGTCAGACCATGTTGCCTTTGGCCTAGTTTGTATCACAGCAAGTTACAGATGTCAGCACAGTAAGTCCTAGTTCCCTCTTCTCCAGGAAAGGTAAGGCTAGTAGGATTGTTACAGAACCTAGACATGCCTTCTCCCTTCAACCAACTAGCAGGAAGTCTTTATTTCTTCATAAGCTTTAGGCAGATTCCACTTATCCTTGGGCAGGAAGTGAGCCATGTTTCAGCGTTAAAGCTTCTCCCCACTGCTCTACCTCCCACCTCCCCATTTCTCCCTGCAGGGCCAAATACGCCCTGCAGCCAGTGGGTGTCCCCTCTCTCCTAGGGACATATTTTTCCCTGGCTTCCTCTTGCATGGATCTGGTTTTGTTTTTGCCCTGGGCCATGTTGTCTTCAGTTGGCAGTAGGGCCCCACAGGGGGAACGAACCCAAGGAATGTCCAGAGCCTGCTAGTGGTTTCCATGCGGTCATCTCGAGTCCTGCCAGAAGGCCTGGTTTTGGAAGCCCTTGCAGGTGTGAGTGTTTGACAAATGCTTGTGTGCGGGGAAGAACTCCATTTAATCACAGGAGAATGGCGGCAAATCAGGTTCTTTGGCACAGAAGGGAATCTATGTCTCTGGCACACAGCATCGTGAGGAATCTGTTTAAAACTGCTTACTTTTGGTGATTGCAGCAGATCTGCTTCTAATTAGCTTTTTATACAAACCTTCTGAGAGGACTAGGACATATTTTCTTTATAAGGCAATAAAATATTTTAACCTTATCTTGTACATAAAGTAAACTATAGGCAGTCTCCAACTTATGAATGGATTTTGTTCCAAAATTTTTTAAGTTAATTGTTTGAAATTTGGAACATATTTTCCCATAGAGACAACATTATAAATTGGAGTTTGATTTCTAGACTAGCCAGTAGAAGCCTCTTTGGCCCCAATTTCTCATATTACTAGTAGGACTCAAGTTCTGGAGTTTAGGAATAGGGTGAAACAGGTGATAGAGTGACAAGGCTGGAAGACACTCCCTCGCTCCTTTCTGTTCAGGCTGGCCATAGGCAAAATATTTATAGGCAGGTGGGAGTCATGAGTACTTTCTGTCTCTTTCCTACTTCTGTGTCTCCCTCCTCAAGAGTCAGATGCCCTTTTCCAACTAAACGCACCCTCTGCTCCCACCCCACCCAGTTCTAGTCCCGTTTGCCCTGCCTTGCCTGTTTGACTCCTTCCAAGTGCTTCAGGCTCCAGAGGTGCCTGCCAGCTCTGCCTTCAGCCCTCTAGCAGCTGGTATCTACTGAACATTAAAGGAAGCCGTGTCATGACACTCACACTGAGCTCGTGGTGCAGTGCCAGCATCTCCACCAAGGATTTCCAGCACCGAGGAAACAGAAAATGGGTTTATTCTTATGTGTTCAAACCCTCAGGAAAGAGCCCTTCTGGTGTAATTTGTGTGCTCAAGAGCGGTGTGTGCACACGAGAAGGAGCAGTTATCATTGACCAGTGATCACTACAGCCTCCTTGGTTTTTGGTTCTGAGCCCTGCCTGTGTCGGGACCCTGGGACCCTGGACAGAACTTGTGTCACCATTTCTCAGCCTCATGATACCTGAACACAGAGGACTTCTGGTGTCAACACAGTGAGACCCTCTGCTGTGAAGCTGGTGACTCTTGTTCCCACTTGTGGCAGTGAGCTGCAGGCTCAGCTGCTTCTCTGGGCAAGCCAGTTAGCTGTGAGCTGGAAATTGCACTGGGGAAGAAGGTGTAAGATAGCCAAGTAATTATTACACAGAAGCCCAGTTTTTTAGATAATATCATCATCTTGTATCCACATGGCTCAACTGACTAATTCCCTCATGAAGTCAGTAGAAATCTGTCATTGGTTCAGGGAAGGGATATGTAGCAGTTTCTTTGTTAAATATCTCACAGACATTTTAAGACAAATTTCAGCACGAAGTGCTCATCATCTTAACGTTAAATCCCATTTAAGTTTTTTTGCTGTAGGTCGTTGAGGAGCTCTTTATACCATATCACAGTGCTGCTGCTTTGAGTCCTAACAGTTGGTTTGTGAACATCTTCAGAGTCTAGGCAGCCTCATGCCTGCAGGCCAAGAACGCCTACCCAGAAAGCACCCGCCTCCTGGCCTCCCTAAGAGGCTTAACATTTTAAAGTCCTTTTCACCATTCAGGAATTTCCCCTTTTCTTGAGGTCCTGTTCCCCTGACACCTGGTGATAGAACTTCATACATTGTGATGCTCTTAATTCTCAAACATCTTCAGACGTGGATTTCTTTCAAATGGGTTTTGGGCCTGGAGAGCAGGACTAGCATTTAGAGGTTAGGCACGCAAGGAATGCCCTTGCCTGTGATCCTGCAGAGGACTGCCAGGTTAGGCTCGGCGGCAGAATGGGTACGTGGGGCAAACATTGCACCTGTTTGTTCTCAACTGGCACTTCTAGGGGTAGAGGGCAAGGGTGTGTGCTGAGTTTTAGACATGTATTTATCACCTTTGTCTGTGTTCTGTCCCTCTGTTTCTTGATTTTTCTGAGTTTTTCTGCTTGTCTGTAGGCTATGTTTATTGAATTCCTATCCTTTCTGATGCATCCTGGTGTCCTTCATTGTTGGCCATACATTTCTGTGCTTGCTTGGTCTTTCACTCTCTTTCTCTTCAGTAAATTTCCTTTAAACAACTCCTCTGAGAGACCCTGGTCTCAGAAGCAGTAGAGGTGGCCACACCCTTGTGGCTTCCTGCCTGACCTGGAGACTGTCAAAATATGGACCATTGGGCCTTTTCGTACATTATATTGACAAACCGTCTATTTAGCCATTGGCCACTTTTTATAATTCCGCGTCATCAGTCTGCAGGCTTTTGTTTTCAACATTCAAGAGTACATATACATTTTTTGTGCTGTGTAAGAAAAGCCTTTTGCAAGATTGTCTTTAAACCAAGATTACTAGAGGGGTCTCAGAACTTCATTCTTAATGTAGATATGGTTATAAGCAGGTAGCCGTCACTTCATACTCTTTTCAAGATCTTTTTTCTCCCCTTGCTTACTAACCCCTATTTAGAGTCTAATTTCAGCAGCTCACAATTTTATTTTACGTTTAGATGCGTAAGAAGGGTTCCGTTCGAGGCACGTCGGCTGCTGATGTCTAGATGACCCCTGTAGGGTCAGAGACAATATCAAACTGTGTAAGTGAAGACCTGGTTAAAGAGATGCTGAAAAACCTTTACCTTTTGGTGATGGGTAATATGCTGAGCAGAGGCTCTAACCAAGTGTTAAATGCAGTTTTATTTTTAGAATTTAAAAGATAAATATTTTGGGAATTGACAGTGAATGCTTGAATTATTACTCTGTAAGCATTTTGTCTATGGACCGGGTTGAATTTAGTAATTCCCAGGCTAGCTCCTTAGCATTACAGGTTAGAACCCAGCTGCCCTGTGTACTTCAGTCATCATGCAGCATAGTCCTAGAAGCCGGCTGGTTTTTCTATAGCCAGTTAATTGACCTGTTTCTCAGTATAACCACTTGTAGGGAAATATGTAAAAGCACTTAAGGCAAGCAGAGATCTTTCATCACATACTGTAAGAGCCAGCCTCAGTAATTCATTCAGTTGAAATTTTTCTGTACACCAGAAAGTCTCCCTTCTTGTTTAATTTTCAGATATTTTTACAGTTAGCTTTATTCCATGCAGATGCACTTTAGTTTTAATTTACAGTGTAAAAATTTCTATGTATTTCTCCAATAAAAATGCACATACCCAGGTAACAAATTTTCCGAGAGGGAAAAAAAGAACATCAAAATCTACCCCACATAATGAAACTAGCATGAGTAAACAAAAATTGACAGTATACTGTCTTAATTTGTCAATGCTGAACTACGATATTTACTGAGAGACAGAACAAGCTATACACTGGCGGCGGGGGGGGGGGGGGGCGGGGGGGGCCGCGGCGGGCGGGGGGGCCCGCCGGGCCCGGCGGGCGGCTCCCGAGACACACGATCTACGAGGGCGATAGAGTGATGAGAACTGAAAAAAAG
>CAUYQG010016645.1:0-16885 GCA_963574415.1 Tarsius wallacei
TGGTCTTGAACCTGTGGGCTCAGGCAATCCTCTGGCCTTGACTTCCAAAAGTGCTGGGATTACAGGCTTGAGTCACTGCGTCCAGTCCCAACACTTATTTTAGTCCACGCACGGCACACATTTTTTTATTTTTATTTTTTAATGCACTTCCTTTTTGTTGACAGTCTTAGAGTTTTCTGCTTTCTCATCATTGGGTCTTCCTCCTTTTCAAAGAAGCTTTCCAGTGATGTTTGTTTTTTACTTTTGGCTAGGGTTATCTTATGGGCTTACCAAAAAGTGTGACTGTAACAAGTATGCAGTGCAGGAAAGAGACACGAACAGGTAAATAAAACAATGAGTGTGCCGTGCGTGGACTAAAATAAGTGTTGGGACTGGACGCAGTGACTCAAGCCTGTAATCCCAGCACTTTTGGAAGTCAAGGCCAGAGGATTGCCTGAGCCCACAGGTTCAAGACCAGCCTGGACAATTTGGCAAGAGCTCGTCTCTACAATAAAAAAAAAAAAAAAAATAGCCAGGCATGGTGGTGTGTGCCTGTAGTTCTAGCTACTCGGAAGGCTGAGGTGGAAGGATTGCCTGAGCCCAACAGGTCAAGGCTGTGGTGGCTGTGAGCGTGCCACTGCACTCTAGTCTGGGCCACAGAGTGAGACTCTGACTCAAAAAAAAAAAAGTATTGATTCTGACTTAACGCCTGCCAGCAGATGCAACTGTATAATTGAAGTACATCAACTCACCACTCACTAATAAGGTTTTGATATGTCTGTAAGCAATTGATTTATTATGCTCTCTGTGCAGTCAGACCTCACTGTTAATGTTAATCTGTATTTGCAGCTGCTCCCCAGTGCTAGCATCACCACCTCAGCTCCATCTCAGATCGTCAGGCATTAGATTCTCATAAGGAGTGTGCAATGTAGATCCCACGAATGTGCAGTTCCTATGATAATCCAGTGCTGCTGCTGATTTGACAAAAGACAGAGCTCAGGTGATGATGCAAATGAAGGGGAGTGGCTGTAAATACAGATGAAGCTTCACTCAGTAGCCCACTGCTCACCTCCTTCTGTGCGACCGAGTCCCTAATAGACCACAGACTGGTACTGGTCTGACAGTGAGTAAGGCAGGCCAGTTTGTCCATCCCTGCAATGGGCCTTATATAATTCTGTACCTGAGGAGGAAGTCGTGTATACCTGGGTCTCGCTATGTTGCCCAAGCTGGTCTCGAACTCCTGGGCTCAAGTGATCTTCCTGCATGAAGTCCCCTCTGTGGAATTCTTACCAAAACTTCTTAACCCTCAATTTAATCATCAAAGAACATCAGACAAATCCAAACTGAGGAACATTCTACAAAACAACTGGCCAGAGCTGGGCACAGTGGCTCATACCTATTATCCCACCATGTTGGGAGGTGGAAGCAAAAGGATTGCCTGAGTCCAGGGGTTTGAGACCAGCCTGGGCAACTGGATAACATTTAGTTATCCAGTCTCCTTAGTCTCCTTTCATCTGTGATAGTTCTTTTTAGGTTTGTCTTTCATGATCTTGATACTCTTGAAGAACATTGGCCAGTTTTGTTTTTTTTCTGAGTAGGAGTCTCACTGTGTCACCCAGGCTAGAGTACAGTGGCACACTCAGCCACTGCAGCCTTGACCTGCTGGATTCAGGTGATCCTTCCACCTCAGCCTTCCAAGTAGCTGGAACCACAGGTGCATGCCACCCACCCGGCTAATTTTTTGAGTTGTTTTAGAGATGAGGTCTTGCCAAGTTGCCCAGGCTGGTCTTGAACCCCTGGACTCAGGCAATCCTTTCGCCTCTGCTTCCCAAAGTGCTAGGATTATAGGTATGAGCCACTGCGCCCAGCTTTGGCCAGTTGTTTTGTAGAATGTTCCACAATTTGGATTTGTCTGATGTTCTTTGATGATTAAATTGAGGGTTAAGTAGTTTTGGTAAGAATACTGCAGAGGGGACTTCATGCATCATATCAGGAGGTGCGTGATGTAGATATGTCTTATTCTTGTGAATGTGAACTTTGACCTCTTGGTTGAGGTGGTGGGTCAGGGTTTTTCACAATAAAGTAAATTTTTTTTTCATAATTAATGACTCAATTTTCCTGATTTTGGTGCAAAAGTTTAAAATAAATGAACATCATATCAGAATCTTTTGTGTCTGACCCTAACTGTGAGATTTTTTTTTTTTAGATTTTTAAAATTTTAAAGATGTGTGGTACAATTCAGGGTTAGGTATACAAATGTTATTATGTAGGTACCCTCGTTGATGAGGTGTACCACCCCCCGGCAATTTCCCACTATTGCCAATCCCTTTCTTACTGTATTATGATAATTGTTCAAGGTTCACTTATGAGTGAGACACATATGGTACTCAGTTCTTTGCTTCTGTGATAGATCACTCAGTATTATAGACTCTAAGTCCATCTGGAGGTATTTCTTATCTGGGGAAGCTTTATTATTATTTGTTAGAACCAAACATAACAGGGAAAGGTGAAGGACAAATACTTGCTCAAAAACTTTAATTGGCAGTGGTGGAAACTATTTGTCCCAATTCTTTTGCTGTGGTTCTGTTGTCTATCTCACCTGTTTCCCAATGTCTGGTGTTCTATAACTGCATTGCATTTTTTAGAACTCTCCCTCACCATTTTTGTAGAAAATGAATGTACAGTTACATTTGACAATGGGGATACATCCTGACAAATGTATCACTGGGTGGTTTCATCATTGTGTGAACACCCCAAGTGTACTTACTCAAAGCTAGATGGTCTAGCCTACTACACACCTAGGTTAAGTGGCATGGCCTGTTGCTCCTAGGCTATAGACCTGTATAGCTTGCTACTTTCCTTAATACTGTAGGCAGTTGTATTACAGCGATTATTTGTGTATCTAAATCTATCAAACATAGAAAAGGTACAGTAAAAATATAGTAGAAATGATAAAAAATGGTATATCTGTTAAAGAGCGCTTACCAAGACTGACATTTGCAGACCTGGAAGTTGCTCTGGGTGAGTCAATGAATGAGTGGTGAGTGGATATGAAGGCCTAGGATATTGCTGTTCTTGCAGTGCATTAAACTTGTTGACACCATCACCAGAAACACATGCATAATACTGGGGGTACCAAAAAAATGTATGCACATCTTAAGCAATGTTATCTATGTATTATTTTAGTTCACCGTAATCAAAAGTTTTTGGTTGCTGATGGTAACCACTTTGGGCAACTCTTGTAATTGTAGAAGTCAAAGGTGACATGTATTCATCTTTTGTTTTCGGTATATATTGAGTATTACAATTTTAATACAGTTTTTTCCTTTTTTGAGATGTGTATTTTTTTGGCACCCTCTGAATGTTGCACTAAAATGTTAAAACAGCTATGATGTCACTAGGTGATAGGAAATTTTCGGCTTCATTATTCGGCTTCATTATTACCTTATGGGATCATCATCATATATGTGGTTGACTGATATGTCATTATGCAGCACATGACTGCTCTTCAGTTAGTCACAAGGTAGGTAGTTGCCCCACGTAGCCTGTTGCGTATCCATCTGGTAGTTCATAGAGCTGAGTAGGTATGCTTTCTTTGTAGATCACGTGGATGACATTGCTGTGTATATTATATACATCTGCATGCAAATTGTCTCTATTCTCAAAACGCATATGTCTTTATTGTCCCAACCAGAGCAGATTGGAAGAAATATATCTGGTTTGCCTCCCTCAAAAACGTAAAAGCTGCTTAGAGGCAGGGAACAGATCTCTTTTTGTTTACTGGTGACTTGCTTGGTTAATTGCTTGTACCACACAGGCACGCATAAATATTTGATTAATAAAGTAATACTACACATCCATTTTGTTAGCTGCTTTTATAAGTTACCAGAATATTGTGAACATCTTTTCATGTGAACGCAGAGCTCTATCATCTGAGACTATTCAGATGTGCCACAAAAGCTTTATTTTTAATCCATCCTCTCATTGTTAGATAATTGACTGATTCCAATTTTTTACTGTTATAGAGAGTTCATGGTGACCCTCTTTAAACATGTATTTTGTTCAATTATTTCCTTAAGATATAGTCTGTAAAGAGTACATCATGGCTCAAAGAAGATAGATATTTTAAGGCTTTTCATATATATATGAACATTACTGTGCAGAAAGGGTAATTACCCAGGCAGTACTATTTGAGGATGCTTATTTACCCTTACTTCCCCAATGCTTAACTCTTTACTGGTTGTTTTGTGTGTTTTTTTTTTTTTTTTTGAGTTGGAGTCTCACTCCGTCGCCCAGACTGGAGTGCAGTGGCTGCTCCCAGCCACCGCAGTCTCGACCTGCTGGGCTCTGGCAATCCTTCCGCCTCAGCCTTCCAAGTAGCTGGAACTATAGGTGTGTGCTACCACACCCGGCTGATTTTTGATTTATTGTAGAGATGAGGTCTCGTCAAGTTACCCAGGTGGGTCTCGAACCTGCGGGCTCAGGCAGTCCACTCACCTCAGCTTCCCAAAGCGCGGGATTACAGGCTGAGCCACCCAGCCTGGCCTGTTTTGTGTTTTTTGAGTCAGAGTCTCACTCTGGCGGTCAGGCTGGAATTAAGGTTCATCATCATGGCTCACCACAGCCCTGACCTCCTGGGCTCAGGTGATCCTTTCGCCTCAGTCTCCCAAGTAGGTGGGACTACAGGAGCATGCCACCACACCTGGCTAATTTTTAAAATTTTTTGTAGAGATGAGGTCTTGCTGTGTTGCCCAACCTAGTCTTTTAACTCCTGGGCTCAAGCTGCCTGCCTGCCTTGGCCTCCCAAAGTGCTGGGATTACAGGTGTGAGCCACTGTGCCTGGCCTCTTTACTGTTTTAGAATAAGACTTAAATTAGATTTTTTGGGGGCATTTTAAGGAATTTTTTTCTGGAGCGTGGTAGAATGAGGAATCATAGTGTGACTACATTTTACTAATAACCTTCCAAATTTTCATGTTGAAATTTTTCATTATTCTCAGCGAGAGAGCAGAATAAACCTCGGTAAAGTAATGGTTAACTCCTAATCAGTATTTCATTTGTGTCACTTTTTGAATCCTACCAAAGTTATAATTGGTTAATATATGTAGTCCTTACCAAATAGGAAACTTCCTGAAGGTGGAATATGTTTCTAATTCACATCACTCACAAAAATTAACTGTAGGTCAAGTAAAGGCTTAAATATAGAAAGTAAGACTGAAACTTTCAGTAGATAGTCTGGGGCAGTAGTTATATGACTTTGATATAGGAAAGAGGTTCTTAAACAGATCATAGAAGTTGCAAGCCATGAAGGAAGAGATCAATACTTTTGACCACATTAATATTGACAGCTTGAGTTTATTTAGAATAACTACCTAGAAAGTGAACAGGCAGATCACAAGGGAGACTAGATATGTTCAGTACATATTACTGATAAAAGATCAGTGTCCAGAAGGGCAATCAACTACAAATCAATACAAACAATAAAAAAATGGACAAATAACCCAAATAGGCATCTAACAGAAGGGGAAACCTGAATTCAGAAATCCTCAACTTCTTTTATATTAGGGAAATGCAAATTAGAGCCAAAATGCTATATAGTTTCTTACACATTAGATTGGCAACAATGGAAAAGTCTGGCAATATTATTGGGAGGATAGGAAACTACTGAAGTACTTATAGTACAATTAGTTGGAGTGTAGGTTGGTCCAATAAATTTGGAAGTATCTTTTAAAGTTGAGATTGCCGGAATACCTGGACCCATTAATTCCACTCAGTTTTAGAGTAGTGGTTTCTAAATTGTTTCCCAGCATTATTTTGGAATGTGTTTGAAGTGCAAATTTTTGGGTTCAACTCTAGATGTACTGAATCTCTCACATTGGGGTTAGGCCAGATTTCTGACTTATTGAGCCCTCCAAGTGATTTGATGCTAAAGTTTGAATATCACTGCCGTAGAGAAACTCACACATGTGAGTGCCCATAGATGTGCAGGGAGAGACTGGAAGCAGTGTCCCTCCCAGGGGGACAGATGACTGCTTGTATTATGTTCCTGTAGGGAAGTAGGGTACAGTGACGAGATTGAATGAATGTTAGCGGCATCCATCACCCAGGATGAACGAGCAGTAGGAACATAATCTTGAGGGGGAAAAAGCTACCTGTAGAAGAATGCATAAAATGTGTTTTGTTTTTTTAAAGTTTAGAAACATGAAAATTTATAGATTGTTAGAAATGGAGATATGGTAAAGTAATAAAGAAAAGCAGGTAAGCAACACACAGGATTCAAGTTAGTGGATATCTCTGTAGGAAGAGAGACGGTAACAGGGAGGGACACAGAGAGACCCAAAAATAATTTAATTGTTTTTCTTTTCTTTTTGAATTGGAATCTCACTCTGGCACCCAGGCTGGAGTGCAGTGGCATGCTCCCGGTCACCGCATCCTTGACCTGCTGGGCTCCGGCGATCCTTCCGCCTCAGCCTTCCAAGTAGCCAGAACTACTTCGCCTGGCTAATTTTTGATGTATTGTAGGGGTGAGGTCTTGCCAAGTTGCCTGGGTGGGTCTTGAACCTGCAGGCTCAGGCAATCCACTTGCCTCGACCTCCCAAAGTGCTGGGATTACAGGTTGAGCCACTGAGCCCAGCCAATTGTTTTTCTTAAACTCTTATCTGCACTCAGGATTTTGTTATATTATGCCTAACACCTTACATATATGAAAAGTTATTTTTTATATCTACCAAATATTTCAAAAGCAAAATTATATATATATAAAATTCTATATATAAAATAAAATATATATAAAAATCATGTATATTATATATTTATTTTTGTTTTGCAAAGTCTATACAGGAACTGTTTGATTTGTATAAAAATGATGTGAGTCTTGGAGAAGTATGATAGAACTTACTCTTCAGTTGATGCTTTGATAAATACCTTTAGGAAGGCTAGGTGCTGTGGCCTATACCTGCAATCCCAGCACTTTGGGAGGCAGAGGCAAGATGATTGCCTGAGCCCAGGGGTTCGAGACCAGCCTGGGCAACTTGGGAGACATTGTCTCTACAATAAATAAAAAAAATTAGTTGGGCAAGGTGGTGCACGGCTGTAGTCCCAGCTACTTGGAAGGCTGATGTGGAAAGATTACCTGAGCTCAGAAAGTCAAGGTTGCAGTAGCTGTGATTGTGTGACTGCATTCCAGCATGGGCTACAGAGAGAGACCCAGACTCAAAACAAAACAAAACAACAAACAAACAAACTTTCAGGAGTAGAGGTATCAAAAAGAAGATTTTTTTCTGAGTTGTAGTTTCACTGTTGCCCAGGCTGGAATGCAGTGGCATGCTCACGGTCACCGCAGCCTCAACCTGCTGAACTCGGACGATCCTTCCGCCTCACCCTTCCAAATAGCTGGAACTACAGACATGCCACCATACCTGGCTAATTTTTTTTTTTTAATTGTAGAGACGAGCTCTTGCCACGTTGTCCATGCTGGTCTCGAACCCTCAGGCCTAGGCAGTCCTTTTGCCTCGGCCTCCCAAAGTGCTTGGATTACAGGCGTGAGCCACTGTGCCTAACCAGAAGATTGGTTTTGACAATAGTGATTGTTAATGCTTACTGAGCACCTACTATGTGCCAGGCACTGATCTGAGCACATGATATGCTGAATTTATGTGCCATGAAATAAGTGAGGTTTGCATCTCACAGTGACCCCATGGGGGCAGGAGTTATCACTATCCCTGCTTCACAGAAGAGACAACTTGCCCATGGGCACACAGAGATGGGGGCAGGGACAGTCTGATTCTGACTCACTGTCATGCAGGGATTGAGGCAGAAGACAAGCGTGGACGAAATGGTATGTCTGAGAGAGCTGGAGGGAAGAAAAAAGGTCAAAATAGAAGTGAGAGTGTGAAGGGAGACTGGTAAATTTAGGGTGAGTTTTCTCCTGTTTTTGAAGTTACTCTTTCTTTATCTCAGTAGGTTTTTTTTTTTTTGTTTTTTTGAGTTGGAGTCTCACTCTGTTGCCGAGGCTGGAGTGCAGTGGCACACTCATGGCCACCCCAGTGTCAACCTGCTGGGCTCTGGCAGTCCTTCTGCCTCAGCCCTCCAAGTAGCTAGAACTACAGGCACGCGCTACTACACCGGCTAATTTTTTGATTTATTGTAGAGACGAGGTCTTGCCAGGTTCCCCGGACTGGTCTCGAACCCGCGGACTCAGACAGTCCACTCGCCTCAGCCTCCCAAAGTGCTGGGATTACAGGTTGAGCCACTGAGCCCAGCTAGGTTTTTTTTTTTTTAAACTGGTATACATGACTTTATCATTCTAGCAGACAAGTCCCTAAAGTAGAAAAAGTAATTAATTACATTTTGATTTTAGTTCTGGAATGTTGAACCTAAGTGACTTCTAAGGAGTATGTATTCCACTTCATTATCTAAAGGTAGCATCATCCCTTAAGATTTGGAAAATTGTACTTCTTTGTTTGGGTAATTTGTTGCTAAAAAGGAGCACTTTTGGGAAATCAACATTTGCCTATTTTTTTCTAGCCTTTGTTAACTTTGTTTTCTTTTTCTTTTTGAGTTGGAGTCTCACTCTGTCACCCAGGCTGGAGTGCAGTGGCATGCTGATGGCCACCGCAGACTTTACCTACTGGGCTCAGGCGATCCTTCCACCTCAGCATTCCAAGTAGCTGGAACTACAGGCACACGCCACCATGCCTGGCTAATTTTTTTGATTTATTGAAGAGATGAGGTCTCGCCAAGTTGCCTAGGCTGGTCTTGAACCCGTGAGCTCAGGCAGTCCTCCCCACTCGACCTCTCAAAGTGCTGGGATTATAGGCATGAGTTACCGCGCCCAGTGTGATTTTTAAATCCAGAACAAACAACAGACTACTTCTTTGAAAGTGTTAATGTGTGATTTTTGCTGATTGTGAATAACGGATCAGAATTTGATACGTAATTATTGGGTCAATTATTATAGAATGACAGATAACATTATAGCAGTGCATGTTAATTTAAAATATAATTTTAAGACCATTATAATTTAAACTAAGATAGTACTGTACTTTTAAAAATAGCTTAGAAAATTTAGATCATTGAAGGAAAGGGAGTAGAAATTACAATCTTCCAAAAAGGAGATCAAATGGTTTTTATTAAAAATCTTCAGGATACAAAATTTGGTGTCCATATGGGTAGCATTTTATTATATTTCACTGTAACACCCTAGGCTTTAAAGATGGTAGGTTGAAGCAGTGTTTGCTAAAAGTGACATTCACAATTTTGTGTGGAAAATTATGAGGTAGGCTAATGTCTTTGGAAACCCTCTGTGATACAGTATATTTATTCTTTTTCTTGATTCACTCCTTGCTCCTCCTCTCCACCCCCCACCCTCAATACACACACAAACTTTTTTATTTTTTTGAGTCGGAGTCTCACTCTGTCGCCTAGGATGGAGTGCAGTGGCACACTCATGGTTACCGCAGCCTTGACCTGCTGGGCTCAAGCGATCCTTCTACCTTAGCCTTCCAAGTAGCTGGAACTACAGGCATGTGCCACCATGCCCAGTTAATTTTTTTGATTTTTATTGTAGAGGTGAGGTTATGCTAAGTTGCCCAGGCTGGTCTTGAACCCGTGGGCTCAGGCAATCCTCTCACCTTGGCTTCCCAGAGTGCTGGGATTATAGTGAGCCACCGTGCCCGGCCACAGGCAATATTTTTCTTTTTTTCTTGAGTCAGAGCCTCACTCCTGTCGCTTAAGCTGGAGTGCAGTGGCACACTCATGGCCACTGCAGCCTCGACCTGCTGGGCTCAGGCAGTACTTCCCCTCAGCCTTCCAAGTAGCTGGAACTACAGGCGTGTGCCACCACACCCGGCTAATTTTTTTGATTTATTGTAGAGACAAGGTCTCACCAAGTTACCCAGGCTGCTCACGAACCCATGGGCTCAGGCAGTCCTCTCACCTTGGCCTCTCAAAGTGCTGGGATTACAGGTTGAGCTACCATGCCCAGCCTCACACACAACTTTTTTTTCTCTCTCCTCCTTACCTCAGCTCTGTGTCTGGTTAATATGCATCAAAGTACGTATTAGTTTTTTTGAAGAACTAGGAGAGAGTTTAGTCTGGTTTCCAAATCTGGCTCATCATAATCATCCAGGGACTTGTTAATAGTACAGCTTTTTGTCCCTATCCCAGACTTTAAAAAAAATTTTTTTTAATTTTGAAGATGTGGGGTACAATTCAGAGTTAGGTATACAAAAGTTCATTATGCAGGTACCCTTGTTGATGAGGTGTGTTCCCACCTTCCCTGGCAGTTTCCCCCAGCTGTTTCCTACTACTGCCAATCCCTTTCTTATAGTATTATACTTGCTCAAGGTCTGCTTGTAAGTGAGAACATGTGGTACTCAGTTCTTTGTTTCTGTGACAGATCACTCTGTATTAGACTCTAAGTCCATCCAAGTTGCTGTGAAGTTCATAATTTTATCCTTCTTTATGACTGTGTGATCAGAATTTCGTTATGGCTAAGACCTAGGGATTCCTGTTTTTGAGGATTAACTTTATAAATGATTGAGATTGTCTATAAATGTCTTGTTTTACAAATGTGAAGTAATAGCTCTGGGGCTGCTTCTTCAGCTACATTTCTGAAAAAAGGTTTTTGTAAGTTTTGTCAGGTTTTGTCTTCATTAATGTCAGAATGCCAAGCAATGTGAGAACTTTTATACTGAGGCATGGCAGAGATGGCTAGCTGTCCACCCAAATAATTTCTTCCCTTTGCACCACTCCAGGTTGCATTTTTAGGTTCCCTTGCAGCTAAGCAGATATAAGTGGAAGTGGTAGATACCACTTTTGTGTCAAGGTGTCTAAGAAACCATGAGCCAGCTGCCTCTTTGATGCTAACTTTCTTCTGTCAGCTGAATGCGGGAGTGAGGAAACTGAGGCAGAGCTTCAAAATGGAAGAAGCCAGGATCTTTGAATCACAGTGGAGGGTAGAATGCTTGCTGACCAGGAATCCCTGTCTTGGAAGTTTACAAGAGTGAGATATAAACTGTGTTTGAGAATGTAGAAGAGTAACATTTCAGAGTTAGAACATTTTATTAGACAGCAGTATTTAATTAGATGGTATAATCTGAAGGGGCCACTACTCATGTGAAAATAAATAATTGGAGACTTACATTGCTACCTGTGAAAAGTTCCCAAATGTGGAGAAAAGACTGATTTTCAGAACTCTCTTGTTTAATGAACTTAGAACCAAGAGTTCTTTATTTTTATTGACTGCTTAACATTTATATAATTTAAATATTAGTGAATGAATAAGATATATGCAGTTTTCCAAACATTAGTCATTTACCTACTCCTTTATTGTTTTTGCTGTATTTCATATCAATGTATTATAACTTAGCCTTGTTATAAGAAGTAATATTGGCCAGGTGCAGTGGCTCAAACCTGTAATCTCAGCACTTTGGGAGGCCGAGGTGAGAGGATTGCCTGAGCTCAGTGGTTCAAGACCAGCCTGGGCAACTTGGTGAGACCTCGTCTCCACAATAAAAAAATAAGCCGGGCATGGTAGCCTGTAATTCCAGCTACTTGGAAGATTGAGGTGGAAGGATCGCCTGAGCCTAGCAGGTTGAGGCTGCGGTGACCGTGAGTGTGCCACTGCACTCCAGCCTGGGTGACAGAGTGACACTCTGTCTCAAAAAAAAGGGAATAATATTGATGAGGTCATAGGTTGACATTTTCTTTTTCCTAATACACATTTGAAAACTACATACTAATTTAAAACTCTTTACTTGTGGTACATAACCCTGAGTACTGCTTGTGGTATTTCTGTCACACGTTTGGAAATACTATTCACATAATATGTATTATTTTTTAGTATCTTCAGTGCTTAATCCATAAGATACTAATAGAAATAAATGCAGTTACATGGAAACTAGCAGACATGCCATGTCTAATGGGGTTTTGGGAATAGCCTTTTTCTATTGCCGTTATTAGCATTCTCTTTGGTTAATGTCTATATTTGTTTGTTTTTGAGGGACAACAAAAACAGCATATCTTAAAAAATTGCAAGCAGTGCTAAACAGGATATTCTAAAGTTAGTGAGTACTGGATCTAAAGAGGTGCTAACGAACATGAAATTCAATGAAATTAAAATGAAAATCTTAGTGAATACTGATGCTATTGGCAGAAAAAGAGCTAGTTGATGGTTCCAGAGGGGAGATGATAGCAAGGTTTGAAAGAGACCAGAGGTCCTGCTCCATTCCCAATTTTGATAAGTTTTTGAGGAAAGATGTTTCAGTAGAGAAATTTTTTTTGTTTGTTTTGAGTTAGAGTCTCACTCTGTCACCCAGGCTGGAGTGCAGTGGCACGCTCATGGCCACAGCAGCCTCAACCTGCTGGGCTCATGTGATCTTTCTGCCTCAGCCTTCCAAGTAGATGGAATTATAGGCACCCGCCACCACGCCTGGCTGATTTTTGATTTATGGTAGAGATGAAGTCTCACCAAGTTGCCCAGGCTGATCTGAAACCCGTGGGCTCAGGTAGTCCTCTCACTTTGGCCTCCCAAGTGCTGGGATTATAGGCGTGAGCCACTGCGCCTGGCCTTTGGTAGAGAAATTAAACACATCTCCCTCTTCTTCTTCCAGATGTCCTTATTTTTTGTCAATTAAGCAAATGGAAAATACCATGCTGAGACATCCGTTGTCACTGTGAGCTGGAAGCTGTGTTGAGGGGTGCCAGAGCTATCCTCGACAGCTGAGAAAATAGCACTTCCTCCTGCCCCTCTCAAATAGTATAAAGTTCTAGAATGTACTTAAACCACTGGAGTTGGATATCATTTTGGTTTGAACCTCTTTAATTATTTTAATGTTTGTCTCTTGATGTATAAATTAATACTTTAAATTTGTTTGAAAAGTCTGTGTTTCAGGCTGAAAAGGGAGTTTCTTATTTTAAATGTTCCAGCTTTTTGTAGAAGAGTCTTTTACACTGTTAAGTGTGTGTGCTGGTGTCACGGTAAAGATGCAAAGAATTGTACAAAGAATAAGCAGTGGAGTTGATTAAACCTGCTTCAGAGCAAGAGAGTTAGCAGAGCCAATTACACAATGAAATCTTATTTATAAAAGTATACCACTAATTGGTAGTTATGACAAAACAAAAATATAAGCCAGTACCCAGCTGCCTGCCCACGATGGCCGAGGTAATCCTTTTTTGGCATTTTTTTTTGTCCTTTCATATACTATAGGCATTGAGTTAATTGAAACTTAGGATTTTTAGTTTTCCTTTTGAAGAGTCTAACTTCATATTTAGTCCTGTTTCCTCTCTTGGTGGTCTTTACCCAAATTGTATCTTTTATTCTTTGAATTCATTAACACCCTATACCAGTAAGCAAGATAAATAAAAGCAGGCGAAATAAATAAAGATGAATTTATTTTGGTAATTTGTACCAGATGAGTTTAAAATAGAGCTATGTTAAAATAGTTACAGAGTAATAACTTAAGTAAAGTTTGAAGATTATCCTTTTCTCATAGTTCTAATAGTTAATTGAGAGTGATATGTGGGAAACACTGACAGAGGGTTAGTGAAAAGCAGAAAGATGGAATGAGGAAGGAGAAATCAAAGAAAACTTGAAAATGGACATATAGTTTTGCTGGGTGAAAACTAAGGGAATGGGACTAAGAAAAATTATTTCAGAAAAATGATAGTATCCTGTGATGAATTACCTTACATTTATTGAGAGAACTTTCTGAGGTAAGGAAAGAATTCAAAGATGTGTGTGATTCCAAAATGACTTTTAGTAATACAGAATTTGATGAGATACTGAGGGTTCAGGTGCCAGTGGAGACAGTGGGACCAGGGCTGAGAGGGACATGGAGAAGAGATGTGATAGAAATGTACTAATGGCATTTTATTACCTCATGCTTTTGCTAGCAAATTCTAGGGTACCATCTTGCATCCTTTTGTGTTGGACAGGGGGAGAGTTTCTCTTTTGTAGATGGCCGATTGATACCATTGAATTTTTATAAAATTCAACACACATTAACCAGCTTTGATGGTAGTGATAAGAAAAAGCCTCATGCAGTTCTTTTATTTGCGACATTCTGTTTGCATCGGTGTCCTAGGAACTACGATGGACAGGAATTGATACAAACATTCCAGTAGATAGATAGATTTATTTATTTATCCATTTAGAGTAGACCTGGATTACCTCCAACAGTTATTTTTAAGTGGCAAAGGAGTTTGAAACTTCTTAGTACAGAGACACAGCTGTACTAGGGAGGTTATAATTTGCAGTAAACCCTCAGTTGGGGATAAAGCTTTTTGGATTCCTGGAAGTCTTCATTTGAACTAATAACTGTTATGTGGAGTAAGGCTTTATCAGGTCTAAGAAAACCTTTTTAATTTTTAGGGAGCTTTATATTCTTTTGAGCCTCTGACAGTTACTAGAGATGCTGTAGAGATCTTTGTAAGCGAGATATATCAAACCAGTCCATCCTCCATTCTGTTTTTTATTTTTATTTTATTTTATTTTTTGAGTTGGAGTCTCATTCTGTTGCTCAGGCTGGAGTGCAGTGGCATACTCATGGCTACCGCAGCCTTAACCTGCGGGGCTCAGGCGATTCTTCCACCTCAGCCTTCCAAGTAGCTGGAACTACAGGTGCGTACCACCATGCCCAGCTAATTTTTTGATTTATTGTAGAGACGAGGTCTTGCCAAGTTGCTGAGGCTGTTCTCAAACCTGGACTCAGACACTCCTCTTGCCTTGACCTGCCAAAGTACTGGGATTACAGGCTTGAGCCACTGCACCTGGCCTTATTTTTTTTTTTCTGGTAAGTTTTTATTTGGAAATGATTTCAAATTTATCAAAGCATGTGTAAATAAAAATTTTCTAGAGCATCTGTGTAACCTTCATTCTGATTCATCTATGGTCATCGGTTTTCCCTCATTTACTTTATTATTTCCTCTTGCTAGCTCATGTGCATTCTATCTTTACACACACACATCTATATACACATACATATATGCAAATCTACACACACACACACCGCTCCATACACACACTTTAATTTCTGTCTTGAACTGATTGAGAGTGAGTTAAATACATTGTGACTCTTTACTGTAAGCTCTCAGTTATTAGCTTCTTAGAATAGAGATTTTTTTCTCTTACATGATTATACTATTGTTCTAAGTTTTATAAATTTACCTTGTTACTTTTTGTCAGTTGACCTAAAATGTTCTTAAGAGAGTTTTCCATTGTCGGCATAGGGTTCAGTCTAAGAACAGGTGCTGCAATTCATTTCTCTTCTGCCTCCTTTATTTTTATTTTTGAAATTTTCAGGTTGATTTTTTTTTTTTTTGAGTTGGAGTCTCATTCTGTTGTCTTGGCTGGAGTGCAGTGGCACACTCATGGCCACCACAGCCTCCACCTGCTGGACTCAGGTGATCTTTCCACCTCAGTCTTCCAAGTAGCTGGAACTATAGGCACATGCCACAATGCCTGGCTAATTTTTTGATTTATTGTAGAGATGAGGTCTCGCCAAGTTGCTCAGGCTGGTCTCGAACCCATGGACTCACGCAATCCTCTCACCTCGGCCTTCCAAAGTGCTGAGATTATAGGTGTGAGCCACCAGGCCTGGCCTAGGTTGATTTTTAATGACAAAGGATTGTTAAATATGTCTGTTGTGGTTTCAGAGCACAAGAATGCCATAGCCAAGTAGGACCTTTTACCCCCAAGAAGAGAGCAGTGGTACATTTTATTCAATACATTAAATTACATAGACATTAGCCACGCCATGTTGATTCAGCTTCACAGGAAATGAAAATCAACCCCATCTGTGCACACAACCACTCTGCATCATCCTGGTGCACACTGTACAGTGTTTCTTGTGTCTCATCGCCAAGACCTTGCTTCATTAGAATTTCATTGTAAATTTTTAAAAGTCACTTTGATATACAGATAAACTGTTTAAATCAAGGAGTCAAAAGATTTTGAATTCATGACTGGGTGTGGTGGCTCACGCCTATAATTCCAGCACTTTGGAAGACTGAGGTGAGAAGATTGCCTGAGCCCATGGGTTCGAGACCAGCCCGGAGAACTTGGCATGACCTCATCTCTACAATAAATCTAAAAATTAGCCGGGCATTGTGGTGCGTGTCTGTAGTTCCAGTTACTTCGAAGTCTGAGGCGGAAGGATCGCCTGAGCCCAGCAGATCGAGGCTGCGGTGGCCGTGAGTGTGCCACTGCACTCCAGCCTGGGCAACAGAGTGAGACTCCAACTCAAAAAAAAAAAGATTTTGAATCCAAATTTTAGCAGCAATATTCACCAGCTGCTTTGATTTGTCCATATTTGGTACATTCTGAAATTCTCATGAGATATCTTTAGGCTATGTGAGATGTGACCCAAGGACCTAGCATAGAACCTGGCACATAGTGGTGCTCAAAAATACCTGTTGTTATTTTGGGAAAAGACTAGCTCTCAGCATTCACTTTGTTAGAATTCACTAAGGATTCCAAATAGCTCTAATGTGGGGAGAGAAATGCCTCACTGGACTTTGGGGCAGTTGACATCTAATACTTAATTTGGAGTCCTTTATTTAGCAAGGGGAGTTGGTAAAGTCACTGATACACTGTTTTTGGAAGGTAACCATGGAGAGTTTGAAACCTTAAGTCTGGGACTTTTGACTCCTTTTTATCCTTCCTTCTTTCTTCCCTCCCTCCCTTCTTTCCTTCCTAGTCAGAGTCTCACTCTGTTGCCCAGGCTAGAATACAGTGGCATGCTCATGGCTGCCACAGTCTTGATCTGCTGGGATCAGGTGATCCTTCCACTTCAGCCTTCCAAGTAGCGCAACTACAGGTGCGCACCACCATGCCTGGCTAATTTTTTGATTTACTGTGTAGATGAGGTCTCACCAAGTAGCCCAGGATGGTCTTGAACCCCTGG
>CAUYQG010016646.1:0-13451 GCA_963574415.1 Tarsius wallacei
CCCCCCCCCCCCCCCCCCCCCCCCCCCCCCCCCCCCCCCCCCCCCCCCCCCCCCCCCCCACGGCGGAGCCTCAGTAACAGTACTAAGACCTGTCAGCCCAGACCCCATGCCTCAGGAAAGTGCAGGTAGTAGGCACTGCCAGAACTGTCAGCATACAAAGCACTGTAGGAAGGAGAAGTTCTCCTCTCACAACTTAAAGGCACTGGAGGAAGGCCAGAATTTTGTGCCACTGCTTGGGTGACTGGCTTTTAGGCAAATGTTGATGAACACAGGCAGAAGAGTGAATAGAAAAGGAGAAAAAACAGAAAAGGAACAAGTAGGAGAATGACAGAGAAATGAGGGCACTGTAAGACTTGGCTGTGGCTTGCATATGAGTCACACTGACTCTTGACACGTTTATATCATAATTGTCTTCTGGCTAGCTCCTTTACTTATGCTAGCAGTCCCCTTATGGGAAGAGTAGCAGTCCCCGCTACATCACACTTGTAAGTCTTATCTCTTCAATCAGTGTGTGAATTGCATGAAGAAAAAGACCATGTCTTATGTTTCTGGGACCTCCAAGCAACTTCTGTAGTCTGGGTACTCAACTGCTTACTGAATGGCAGCAGAAAAACAAGTATTATTATTATAACACCTAATAATAACAATGAACACTGATTGTATTATGCAGTATGCCAGGTGCTCCATATACATTATACATTTAACTCTCCCACAAACATAATAAAGGAGGTACAGATAGTTTGATATTAATGCTAATAGCAATTACTTTTTGAGGAGCACTACTAGGGAAGGGGCTAAATACTTTTCACACGTTATCCTTCACAACACCTTCCGAGGCAGATGTTAATATACACATCTTGTAAAGGAAGAAACAGAGGCTCAAAGACATAGCTTGCAGTAGCTGCTCCACAAAATGATGAAAACAGGTGAAATGGACTCTCCTGGTATGCAAAGGACTAACACCCAACAAATGAAACCTCCAGTCCCTCCCTATAAGATTCATTTGTCCACTGAATATATTTGGCATTCAACAGGAATTCTAGGTCTTTTAATCAGTCCCTTCCCAAAAAACTAAGAGCTGTCTTTTATAAGAGCTGTTATAAATATGTGTAAATATGTGCACTAATACAAGCACATATTACATACACATGCACACACACACATTCTTTCTATTGCGTACTCTCTCTCCCCCATTGTATGTTTACCTCTTCCGTAGGTATTAGTGGTTTTCTTTTGGTTGGGCTGAATCCCAGTTGGCACAGACCTGCAGCAATATCCCCAAAATGGCGGCAGAAAATCAAGCTCCCCAGAGACACATGCTGAGCAACGTTAAGAAGGACCCTGCAGCTGGTGTACAGTCTCCGAGTTGCATCGGGGGCAGCATCAAGACACACCACATCTTGAACAACGGCTCCAAACTCAGTCCTGTATCTCAAAGGGACTCCAACACCAGGCATGAGATAGGGGCAGACCCCTAAGGTGACAACAAACTGCAAAATGGACTGGACAGTCTTCTGCTGTGAGATACTAAGTGCATCAGGGCTCAGGGCAGGAGCAACTTCTGGAGTTCTAGGATTGGGTTTTCCTGGACTAAAATCAGCTGCAAGGCGGACCATGGTTTCCTTCAAGCACAACAGCAACAACAAGGCTTGAGAGGTAAAACTCCAAGTGACATCCACAGAATTTTGTGGCCATTCTGCCTTATTAGCAATTTCATCTCTTAGGAGTTTCAATTTCATCCACCGAGGCTCCTTTAGAAACTTGTCCTCCAAGGCAGACAGGTTAGATTTTAAAGTTGCCAACAAGACATCATGTTTTGTGATCTGTAGTGAACTTGAACCTGATCCTTTTGAAGAAAAAAAGATTACACATATGAGAAACAAACTGTACTTCTCTGTGTGGAATGCCTTGCCCATTCCAGTCAGCCTCTGAAGACTGGCTTAGCTGTTCTAGCTCTGAAAAGCCTCCCCCAGTTGTCCCAACCCAGCCTAGGGAGAATTCAAGACCACATTTCCTACCTTTCCATAGGGAGGTGGAATAGTGTTCTAACATGTTATAGTTCCCCTAGTTGTTTCTATTTCCCACATGTTTTGAGGGCAGAGACCATGTCTCAATCATCTTATTGAGCTTAAATTGTAGCCAGAAAAGAAATTAAAAAGCAGAACATTTACCACAGAAGATTCATTTAGTCAAACTGTTCTGGGGATAAAGCACTAAACAGAAGAAAGTCTCTTCACTCATAGAACTTACATTCTAGTGAGGAAGATCACAAAATATAGACCCAGGGCTCAAAGGGGTTCTTTAATCATATCCCCTCCCCCAAAAATATGCATTTTCAAACAGATATCTGTTTCCTATAGAGTATGTTCTCTGACCACAATGATACTGAAACAGAAATTATTAACAATAAAACATCCAAAAAGCCTAAAATGTCCAGATATTAAATAATGTACTTCTAAGTAATCTACAAGTCAAAAAAGAGATTACAAGATAAACAGAAAAGATTTCAAACTGAATGCTAATGAAAAAATCCAAATTCATGGAATATAACTAAAGCAGTGCTTAGAGAGAAATATATTTCTATAAAGCTTATATCAGAAAAGAAAGGTTTCAAGTATAGCAAGAAATTTATGGAAATTATGCCAAAAATTCAACAATATGGATGAAATTTTAAAATATGAAAAATAGCCGGGCTCGGTGGCTCAGCCTGTAATCCCGTGCCTTTGGGAGGCTGAGGTGAGTGGATTGCCTGAGCCCGCCGGTTCGAGACCCGCCTGGGCAAGCGAGACCTCATCTCTACAATAAATCAAAAAATTAGCCAGGCGTGGTAGCGCGCGCCTGTAATTCCAGCTACTTGGAAGGCTGAGGCGGAAGGATCGCCAGAGCCCAGCAGGTCGAGGCTGCGGTGGCAGGGCGCGGCCACTGCACTCCAGTCTGGGCGACAGAGTGAGACTCCAACTCAAAAACAAACAAACAAACAAAATTTAAAAAATTGAACCATGTTTGACTTCCTCCTGTGTCCCTCATCTCCCCACAACATCCCCATCTTGGTAGTCAAGTGTTTACTAATCTAAAAGCCTTTGTTTTATTGTTTCATATTTGCTAATCTATGGGAAATTATTCAAAGTTTTGATTAATAGTTGGTATTTCAAGCTTTTTAAGCAAAATCTAAGGAATCCTTTTGTTAATGTTGATGTTCTACATATTTCAAAACTTAAGCTTAAGGCTGGCATGATTTACCCCCCAGTATTGCTAAACTAAGTTTAACATAAAGCTGTCTCCTTACATCTTTTAAGTTTGGCCTAGAGTTTGAACTATAGCCTATCTGGATGTGTATACAGACTGTAACCAACTGTTGTGTGGGTCACAGAGTTTCCGTCAATCAAAGGCATCCAGGCGTATAAACCATGTTCAAATATGGCAGATGCGGAGCCGTAACCATTCTGGCTGTTTCTCTACCTACTTCCGTTTTCTGTATGTCACTTTCCTGTTTTCTTTCATAAATAATATTTGACCATGTGGCAGCACCAGAGTCTCTGAACCTTTTCTGGTTCTGGGGGCTGCCTGATTCGTGAATTGTTTTTTGCTCAGGTAAACTCTGTTAAATTTATTTTGTCTAAGGTTTTTCTTTTAACAGCATCTTGAATTATTCACCGATCTAATAAAGTAAGCGTAAAGTAGAAAATTCACTAGTGTCATGGACATATATCATAGTAGTTATATAAATTTAAATTATATACTAATGTCTGATATTTTGTAGCATTTGTGGTTTCCATTTTTCCAAGTCTTCAGATTTTGATTCATTTTCAAATTTCTGATGAAATGTTTTGGTAACTGATAATTATTTTTATGTACCAAAGGAAAAAAATGTGGATACAGACTTTCAAGAATTTAATAAAACTATATAACACCAAAGGAGACTCCATGCTTTAAAAAGCCAGATTTTTTACTGTTCATATTTCAAAATACATGAGACATAAAGATCTGTGTGTGTGTGTTAAATGGCCACATTTTAGTTTACTTGAATCAAGAAATTAAAATAGAATTGTAGAATGGGCAACATCTCATTAAGAACAACAGGAAAATAACTTGCTGGCCATTGATTTCTACAGCATGGTTGGGAGACCTAAAACAATAGTTATCTAGAAATTGAAGAACACTGTTTTATAGTATTGTTATATAATAGAGTGTTGGCAAGTTATTTAATTAGTTTTATGTCATGTGAGATTTATAAATATTTACATAGAAACTGAATCCTATGGCATGTGGATATAATTTTTAAAAGGAAACACTTAGGCTATTTAAAAATTATGTAGTATCAGATTTCAGATGCCATCTCAGAACTAAAATAAATTTGAAAACATGCCGAGGTTATGTTGTAGTCTAGGTTACAACTTCAGTCTCCATAGACTCTAAAGCATGCCTTGTGAATCCTGTTAAAAAATTGAATATAGCATAACAGACAGAAATGATTGTCTCGGACTTATTGAAATAGGTGACATCCTTTCTTCCTTCACATTAATAAAAGAAGATTGGAGGAGGAGCTTTCATAAGCAAAACTATTTATACATTATAATGTTCCTCAGGCCTTATCTTTAGAAGTTCTCATTTTAAAATTAGTTCTCAAATAATGAGATACAACTATAAGTTTATTATATAATCACAATACACATGAAAACAGGAAATTGTTAAAAACAGTACTGTAACTATTACTTGTATTCAATTATTTGTTATAAAGTGCTAGGACAACTCAATAAATACCATATTAATAATAAAAGATATCTGCCTACTCAGTACCAAAAGCTTCTAGATTTCAAAAGACTTCCAGATTAAATAAAGATTTAAGTGTAAAACGTAAAATCATAAAAGGAGAAAAACTATATGAAGTAAATAATGGAATATTAAAGTAATTACCATTTCAAGCATGGTACCTAAGACAGCATAAAAAGATTGAATTGATTATAGAAAAATCTATAGGTAGAGAATAAAATTGATAGCAAACTATAAAAAAGAAGTTTGAAATATATATGACAAATGCCTAATACTCTAATTGTATGAGTTCTTACAAATAAATGAGAAACAAAATTCTTAGTTCATAGAAGAAATACAAATAGCCCCAAATTTATGAATGATTCAGTCTTATTAAAGAAAAACAAATAATGAGATTTTTCTCATTCATCAAATTTGCAACTATCTTTTAACAAATTAATACTCAGAATATGACACAACTACTGTAAGTAGATGAGAAATGGACAGATTGGCAGTATATATTCACATTGTACCTATTCTTTGAAGCAGTATTTCTACTAATAGGAATTTATCTGTAGAGAATAATAGTCACAAAGGAATTCACTACTCTGTTGTTGGAAACAATCTAATTTTTCAGCAAATATAGTGGTGAGATTTCAGTACTTTTTTTGTTTTTATATGAACTATCTTATTTCAAAATAATATAAATAGAGAAATAAAAACCTCAGTTGAGCTCATAATAAATGCTACTAAATATTGATATTTTCTGATTGATAAGTTGTGGATAATAATAGCACTTACTCATGGGTTGTTGGGACAATTAAATGAGTTAGTATATAAAAAGCACTTAAAATAGTACCTGGTATGTAGTAAGTGCTAAATGATATTTGCTGTTATACTCTCATTAATTCACAAAAGTTCCTGAAATATGAGACTATACGATATCATAGGTTATTGTATATTATTGATGTGTATAAAAGGTAAATGGCTAATTTGGAAGAAGAAAATATCTTGACTTTAAGAAACTGACCTAGATTGATAGTAAGTGACCAAAGGATTACATCATTAAAACAAATAATCTAAATTTGTCTGGAATTTTTGTCCCTGCTATAACACAGGTTCAGTGCTGATCTGAAACTGGTTTTGATATTGAACTGAGTCTTTCTTGGTTTGTTTGTTTTGAACAGGTTGGCTCAAAGCTCATCTCCTGTCACAAGTTAGTATTGGCTTGTGTTATTCCCTACTTCAGAGCCATGTTTCTCTCTGAAATGGCTGAAGCCAAGCAAACACTGATTGAAATTAGAGATTTTGATGGTGATGCCATAGAAGACTTGGTGAAGTTTGTCTATTCTTCACGACTCACTCTGACTGTGGACAACGTCCAGCCTCTCTTATATGCAGCCTGTATTCTGCAGGTTGAACTGGTGGCTAGAGCTTGTTGTGAATACATGAAGTTACATTTCCATCCCTCCAATTGCCTGGCCGTAAGAGCCTTTGCAGAAAGTCACAATAGAATAGACTTAATGGACATGGCGGATCAGTATGCCTGTGAACATTTTACTGAAGTTGTGGAGTGTGAAGACTTTGTAAGTGTGTCACCCCAGCACCTCCATAAGCTTCTATCCTCCAGTGACCTAAATATTGAGAATGAAAAGCAGGTCTATAGTGCTGCCATCAAGTGGCTTCTTGCCAATCCTCAGCATCATTCCAAATGGTTGGATGAAACACTTGCACAGGTAAGGGCTAGAATAAGATTGTGCTTATAAATGAAGCAATAGGTAAGCATGTTTTATTTATTGTGAAAAGTATAGATTATTTTAAGGAATATAGAAATTGTTAATGTAATACAGTGATGAAAATTACTTTAACTCTTTTACTTATTCGCTTGCTATACTGTTTAAGGGTGAGTCTAAATTTGCCACATTTGAATTAGCAATATCATTCTCCACTTTTTAACCTGAATGTTTAAAATATTCCTTTGAGATAGTAGTAATTAATACTTTATTTATGCTAATGGAAAGTGGCCTGAGGAAACAGCTCTATAATTTATAACTGTTGTTTTATAATGAAGTTTCTAAATTTTTTTTTTTTTAATCAGAGTCTCACTGTGTTGCCCAGGCTGGAGTGCAGTGGCATGCTCACAGCCACTGCAGCCTCAACCGCTGGGCTCAAGTAATCCTTCTGCCTCAGCCTCCCAAGTAGCTGAAACTACAGATGCACGCTACCATGCCCAGCTTAATTTTTGATTTATTGTAGAAACGAGGTCTCATCAAGTTGCTCAGGCTGGCCTCGAACCCCTGAGCTCAGGCAGTCCTGTCTCCTCGGCCTCCCAAAGTGCTGGGACTGTACAGGCTTGCGCCACCAAGCACCTGGCCTAAGTTTCTAAAATTTTTTTTTTTTTTTTTGTAGAAAGCAGGATTTATTGAGAGGACAGAAAAACTCCCACAGTGGAGGGTACCTGAAGGGGTTACCCAGTTTCTAAATTTTAATGAATTATTTTGCTAATGAAAGTACAGTTATTCCTAATGGATATAGACTTATTATGGAAAGAACTGTAAGACATCACTTTCCATTTTCTTCCCTCATCACAGTTTCACTTTTTTTTTGAGTTGGAGTCTTACTCTGTCACCCAAGCTAGAGTGCAGGGGCATGCTCACGGCCACCGCAGCCTCCACCTGCTGGGCTCAGGTGATCCTTCTGCCTTAGCCTCCAAGTAACTGGAACTACAGGCATGTGCCACCACACCCGGCTAATTTTTTTTATTTATTGTAGAGGTGAGGTCTCGCCAAGTTGCCCACGCTGGTCTTGAACCCTTGGGCTCAGGTAATCCTCTCACCTCAGACTCCCAAAGTGCTGGGATTATAGGTGTGAGCCACCGCGTCCAACTGGTTTCACCTTTTTTAACTGCAGAAATGTCATTATTATTATTATTATTATTACTACTACTACTACTACTACTACTACTGCTACTATTTTTTTTTTACTGTCAACAGGAGTTACTGGGATAGGGAGTTAATAAATATGCCCTTTGGGGTCTGTATCTTTTCCTTCTCTTTCCTTTCCCTTCTCTCCCTCCCTCCCTTTTTTTCTTTCCTTCATTCCTGAGAAGTAAAGTGATGTTACTTAAAGGAAGAGTGTCCTTATTTACTTATTTTTTTCAAAATTGAATGCTTTGTTAAAACTGTGCTTGCTAAAAGTACTCAATGATAAGTACGCTAATTTTTAATAATATAAAATTTCTCAATAGCACTATCAAAGATTTTAATAAATATTAAGAGAATGAAAGTGATTATAATCACCAGTGTTTAGGTCTTCTCAGAATTATTTTGGAAGTAGGTTTGTCAACAAAAGCAAACAAAAAATTTTATTATATTTTTATATATATATAATATTATAGATTTTTTATATATTTTTAAAGATGTGGGGTACAATTCAGGACTAGGTATACAAATGGTTATTATACAGTTAAAGTTTGGGCCTGACTTTGTTCCCCACTTTGCCTGGTTACCTTGCCACTATATCTTATTTGTGTATATGTGCTTTTTAAAAAATGATAAAGCAGGCTATTCAAGGGATGGTGGTAGAGGGACCACTGCAGTGGGGTCTTGTTGTGGGGAGAGATTGGACTTTTTGCTCAAAGTAGCTTCAACCTGTTTTGATTATCTCTTTGATCCACTGGAAAGTCAGTGCATCTTTAAGACAGGAATGGTGATTGCCTCTCCTCTCAGGGGGTACATTCCTGAGTTATATATGGCCTTCCAAGATCACTGACTTGAAGGAAACAACACTTGTTTCAGATGTGATGTTTACATTTTAAAGTAAGAAATACATCATGTTTCCCCATGATCCATCTTAACTTAAAAAGGCCAAAGAACAAAGCATAGCAAGTGTGTTTTGATTGTGGCTTTCCTTTAGTGATTATGTCAGTACCACCTTTAGAAGTAAGCAATTAGAATGAAGACAGTTGAATTATTTTATTCAATCTACAGAAACCCATATTTAAAGGGGGTGGATGTGTTCCAGACCAGTACTGGAAATTGCTTTAGAATTTGGCACATTGAGTTCATTAACATGTCAGAAAGACTTTATGCAGTAGTTAAGTTTTAAAGAGAGAACATAGTACAGTGAAAGTGGAGAATGAACTGTACGACTTCCACCGGCATTTCATATTGCAACTATTTGTGATCCTAGGTTCGCCTGCCACTGTTGCCAGTTGATTTTCTTATGGGTGTTGTGGCAAAAGAGCAGATTGTCAAGCAGAATCTAAAATGTAGAGATTTATTGGATGAAGCAAGAAATTACCACCTTCATTTGAGTAGCAGAGCAGTGCCTGATTTTGAATACTCCGTTCGGACTACCCCAAGGAAGCACACTGCTGGTAATTAAATTGCTCATTGATCCTCTGGAAGGATCTTTGTTGTGTTTGAGGGTTGTTTATATAGGCCCAAACGAATTGTAAGATAATTAGTGTCTGATTACCTTAAAGTAATAATTGGCAAGTATGGTTTTAGATATATTCATAATTTTTACTGTATATGATTTAGATAGTTTTACCAATAAGCTATTTTTTTAAAAAGCTATAACGAGTCCTATATATCCTGAGGAGCCTATTGCTTCCATGTAGGTCTTCCCTAATTCTTCCGAGCAGAAGTAGTTCCTGTATTATTTGTGCTTTTAGAGCACTTTGCATTTGTTTTACTACGTTGGGTTGTAGTTTATTCATTTGACATGTCTTGAGTTCTTCAAAGACAGTTGGCCAGGCTGGCTGGCTCAGCCTGTAATCCCAGCACTTTGGGAGGCCGAGGTGAGTGGGTTGCCTGAGCCCATGGGTTCAAGACCAGCCAGGGCAACTTGGAGAGACCTTGTCTCTACAATAAATCAAAAATTAGCCGGGTGTGGTAGCATGTGCCTGTAGTTCTGGCTACTTGGAAGGTTGAGGCGGAAGGATCACCGGAGCCCAGCAGGTTGAGGCTGCGGTGGCCAGGAACATGCCACTGTACTCCAGCCTGGGCAACAGAGTGAGGCTCCAATTCAAAAAAAAAAAAAAGACAGTTAAGTATCTTACTTAAGTTTGTATTTCTGGTACCAAGTATGGCTATATATTGAAATATATTGCATGTTTAAATATTTGGTTTTTTGTTTTGCCAAATCAAAAAAAAAGGCATTAAACCTGACATTTGTATAATGAACCATATTAAACTCTTAGAATCAAAAACCTTTATATTTCAGGAGGAATGCAGTTTCACCATTATTTGTCACAATTCACACACTTTATATTTTCCCAAGAAAAGAGTTTATGCTCCCTTCTTTATTCTCTAAACATTAAACTGTAAAAAGTATCACTTTTAAAAAAATATTTACAAAGAGTAACATATTTGAGGGATGAGGGAATGTAAGTGAGGTCTAGAAATTTAGGAAGAGGAACTCTGGATAGAGACTTCCTACATAATGGTGCTGCCTAAGTGGGCAGTTATCAGATAATAAGGTCTCTGACATAGTCTGAAAACAACTGCAAGAGGCAGTACTTGATTATGAATAGAATAGAATTTTACTAGGTAATATAAAGAAAGGCTGAGGCAACTCCTTTGGGTTCCCTCCCACCTGGGAGCTTTTCTGTCCTCTCAATAAATTCTGCTCTCAAAAAAAAAAACAAAGAAAAGCTGAAAGTTGGCCGAGTTGGTGGCTCAGCCTATAATCCCAGCACTTTGGGAGGCCAAGGCAAGTAGATTGTCTGAGCCCGTAGGTTCGTGACCAGTCCTGGCAACTTGGTGAGATCTCACCTCTACAATAAATAAAAATATTACCCAGGTGTGGTAGTGCATGCCTGTAGTTCTGGCTACTTGGAAGGCTGAGATGAAAAGATCGCCAGAGCCCAGCAAGTCGACACTGGGGTGGCCGTGAGCGTGCCACTGCACTCCAGACTAGGTGACGGAGTGAGACTCCGACTCCAAAAAAAAAAGGCTGAAAGTCATACACCTGCCTATGAAGAAGCAGTTCTGAGTAATTACTTTAACGTGAAAAGCGCTGTTATTTTATTTTTCTTTTTTATAGGTTGATGTAAGGAATAAATTTTTTTAGTTGTATACTTTTTTTTAGTTTTTCAGAAAGTCAAGATATCTGATAAAATTCTTCAAGTTCACATTGGAATTCAAACAACATCTTAGCATCTTAGGTTATGCACCAGAATTAGACACTCATATACATGATCTCTTACCTGGTTGCAAGAACTTTATGTGGTAGGTTTTAGCAAAGGATTTGGCCCTCATTATGAGATAGGTGGTGTTATTTCATTTTATGGATGAAGAGACTAAGAATGAGAGCAGTTAAAAGTTTGCTCAAGGCCACATAGACAAACAGCAGAGAAAGGGTTTGTACCCTGATCTCCTTACTTTCTTCCATGCCATGTTTCTAGGTGACCTATGTAGCTCAATACTAGTTTCCATGGAAAGATGATCTAATCAAAGATTGGGATTATACTCTGGGATTGTAATTTCAGTTTTGACATTAAACATCTGTAATTTGGGGTGAATTTCTTAATCTCTCAAGGCCTCGGTTTATCTGTAAGCAGTTTGACTAAATCATCTTTACATTTTCTTCCAATTTTAAATTTTTTTGACTTAAAACATTGAATCAGTTGGAGAAGATAGCACAAACCGTTCCCAGTCGTTCATTTATGCAGTCCTTCAGCAAACATGTAGTAAATACCTACCTTGTGGAGGGCTCTGGGTGAGGCATTAGAAACGCAAACACTGGTAGAATACAGCCAGCCTCGTTTTGGAAGAATTTGTAGTCTGGTCTAGGAAAATAGATGTTTGAATAAATAAATGCAATAGAGTATTACAGTTCCTTTTGTGTAACCATGAGGTATGATGGGATGTACAAAGAAAGAAGTGGTTATTTTTACCTTGGAGGAATCAGAAAAGGTTTTACAGAGAAAATGAACCTCAGCCTTTGAATCATAAATGTATGCTCTTTTGAGTACCAGTTAGGCTGAGAGGTGCCAGGTCCATTTTACTTTTATTGACTGTCTAGTGCATTCCAGGCACTGTGGTAGTCCTTTTTAGTGCATAAATGCTTCCTACAGAGTCTTAACCTAGCGTAGACCCTGTTACCAAATGTCAGCATAATACATCATTGCAATGCTGTGTGCTAAGTGAATGATAATTACCAAAAGCACTACAGGAACACCAAGGATGAGCACTGTGTGCCTGTCACAGGAGCATGAAGTTTAAGAGAAAGGGGGATTTGGTTAGATTCTGAAAGGCTTTTGGTGCTGTGCTAAGGTTCTGCCTTGTAAGGCAGTCAGTGCTTCTCAAGGTGGGAAGGAAGAAGTTGCTCCTGCATTAGCAGCATTGGTGTTCACTTGGGAACTTCTTAGAAATGCAGCTGCCCCAGACCTGCTGAGTCAAAACCTTTGTGGGCCAGGCCCAGCAGTCTGTGTGTTATGCCTTTCAGGTGATTCTGAATCACACTCAAGGGTCTGGTTTTTTAAATTGTGGTTTTTATGAATAATTGCCATTTTAACCATGTTTAAGTGTACAATTAAGTATACAACTGTACACCCCAAATTAAGTGTACAATTCAGTGGCATTAACTATAGTTTTTAACGGCTACTGATGTGTGGTGGGGCTCGGTGGCTCAGCCTGTAATCCCAGCAATTTGGGAGGCCAACGCAAGTGAATTGCCTGAGCCCGTAGGCTCAAAACCAGCCCGGGCAACTTGGTGAGACCTTTTCTCTACAATAAATCAAAAATTAGCTAGGCATGGTAGCGTGCACCTGTAGTTCCGGCTACTTGAAAGGCTGAGGCGGAAGGATCACCAGAGCCCAGAAGGTCAACGCTGTGTTGGCCATGAGCATGCCACTGCACTCCAGCCTGAGCAACAGAGTGAGACTCCAACTCAAAACAAAGCAAAAAGAACAACTGATGTAAGTCATAGAAAGATATGAAAGTGCCTTTTAATGAGTTTACTTTGTTGACAGTCTGAAAGCAAAAATGCTACTTAAGTGATGAGAGAGGACAGGATTTGTGGTTGGGTAGCAGGTGTTGAGGGCCTGACTTAAGGCAGTGGAGGTGGGAAGAGGAGGAGGACACCGCAGGGAGGGAAGAGGCTTCAGTGGGCAAGGAGGGCGGCGCCTTCTGGATGTGCGGGGTCACTTGGGAATGTGGCTTGGAAATGGAGCTAGGAAGGTTTTGTGATATAGATGAATCTAAATTAGAGGGATGAGCTTCTCCTGCATGAGCAGATGGTATGTGAGAAGTGTATCAGGATGGAGCATGGAAACAGAAGGAGAGAGATGATTAGAGACAAAAGAAGACTTGGAGTTTATAGAAATCAAGAAAGTAAGATTTCTCCAAAAGTAGGATGATCAGCATATCAAACGTTGCAGTTGTGTTCGATAAGAAGTTAACTTAGGCCGGCTCGGTGGCTCAGCCTGTAACCCCAGCACTTTGGTTTTGTTTTTTGGTTTTTTTTTGAGTTGGAGTCTCACTCTGTCACCCAGACTAGAGTGCAATGGCACGCTCCCGGCCACCGCAGCCTCGACCTGCTGGGCTCCGGTGATCCTTCTGCCTCAGCCTTCCAAGTAGCTGGAACTACAGGCGCACGCTACCACACCCGGCTAATTTTTTGATTTATTGTAGAGATGAGGTCTCGCCAAGTTGCCCAGGCGGGTCTCGAACTCGCGGGCTCAGGCAGTCCAC